>APFE030964806.1:274662-333801 GCA_000404065.3 Pinus taeda | reverse complement strand
TTCAGGCTCTCAAAATGATGGAAATTAAGTGGAAATTAAGAGGCTCGCAGGTGAATGGTTCAAAAGGTGCGGACCCGCAGGTTGCCCATACAAGAGGTGCGGTCATACCCACAAGTTACTCGTTCAGTAGGTGCGGACCCCAGTGCACACACTTCAAGGCAGTAAAGCGCACTCATGTGGGGTTTTCTTATATTTGGCTCGTGATATTTAGCCCGCCGTTCTTGATTCCATGGTTTTGGCCCGTGGTATTGCTTTATATTATTATTATTGAGCCCCTTGTTTTTGGGCCCCTTGTATTGGTTATCTATGGTATTGATCCATGTTTTTAGGAAGAGCTTGCCTATATAAAGCAAAGGAGATCACTTGGCTAAGTGTCTTTTGCAAATTGAATATCTTAAGATCAGAAATATTGGGTTATTGTTTCAAAAGCTTGATCTATATAAAAGTGAAGTTAAAGGCAAATCTATGAAGGGTGATCTCTTGAGCGCATGATCAGATATGAGCATCGGTGGCACACTGGGAGACTGCCATTTCAGCCCTAATCAGAGGTACGCAGGTGATTAACAGCGCAAGTGCGTGGCTACGCAGAGAAGAAGAAGGAGAAGTGCGTGGGTACGCAGAGAAGAAGAAAGCACAATGCGTGGGTACGCAGCACGACAGAGGTTCAGGTGCGTAGGCACAGGGAAAGTACGCGGCGCTTCGGAAGTCGCAGGTGCGTAGGTACGCGGCGCGATAGCATCTGTGGGTGCGTGGATACAATAGCAGCACGCGGCGCGATAACATTTGTGGGTGCGTGGCTACGGTAGCAGTACGCGGCGCGATAGTATCTGTGGGTGCGTGTCTGCAGTAACAGTACGCAACGTGATTGAAGAAACAGTGCGTGGGTACGCGGTGTGGCAGAAGGGTCTCTGCGGGTATACACAAGGAAACAGAAAGAGAAGCGCGTACGCACGCAAACCAGAGAAAGAAAAACAGCGTATCTGTCTTAAGATCTTTTGTTGGCTGAATTTTTCTGTTGATAAGGTGTTCTGAGTTTAGTTTACTGTTACTGTTGATCTGGTTACTGCAGTTGACTGGGTGATTTACTTGTACTTGATGATTTCTTGATGCTTATGGATCCAGTTTGAAAATTTATGAAAAGTAGTCCTTGAGAGAAAAGAAGTAAGGGGTTGTAGCTCCCTTCCAGGAGAGACTTGAAAACGAGAGAGAGTTGTAGCTCTCCGCAGGTTGCAGCCTGTGTACTGGTAAAGGATTGCACCAGTACAAAACCTTTGTAAAAGGAAGTTTCTAATTTGAAAGAAGATAGAGACATATTGCAGCAGGTGGTTTTCACCCACATTGGGTTTCCACCTTACATCTGGTGTTCTTTGGTGTGACTATCTGTTTTCTTTGTTCATGCTCATTATTTTATGGTATTGACATGCAAAAATAATTCAAAGTGTAATTAAGGAAGATTTATTAAAAGAACTTGATAATACTGATTCACCCCCCCCTCTCAGTATTATTTCCAACAGACTTCACGATGATGGCAGTCATACCTACAGGAGTGGGGTGGGGTGACTTGGAGTTGTAGCCCCAGAGAGCTACAGAGATTGGGCAAGGTCCTTGAGGAGTCCACCTCAGGGATCATTACCTGGCTACAAGGACCCACAATATTCAGTAGCAAGATGGATCATTAGCAGTCAGATGCAGTGAGTACCAAAGTAAGTTGCAGACAAGTGGCAGTTAGATGCTGAGGAGCGCAGTGCAATGCTGGCAATAGAGCAAGGAGCTCAATAGCAGAGTCAGCAGCAACGCAAAGTCTTCAGTGACAGTGCAGGTGCTAGTAGCAGTCAAAGACTCGGGAGACAAATGCATCATATTGAACACATATGATTCAGTATTTTGGATGCTTCTCAGTTGCAGTAGTTGCAGTTGCAGCAACTACAGATGAGATGGAGTTGCAGTGCAGTTGTAGTGTTGGCAGCAGTATGGCAGTGCCAACAGGAGCACAGACGCAGCATCAGAGTTGCATAGTAGTTGGTGGGTAGTAGCAGCTAGACATCAGCAGCATGATAGGAGGTGATACAAAGACAAGGTATTGTGACAGGATGTGCAACACTAGAGAGAACACAATCCTCGCTAAGAGGGAGTGTTACTTTCTGTAGCATCGGATGTGTTCTAGCCACGAAATTTGGTGGAGAGGCTAGAATAAATGAGATCTCCAAAACCCAGAAATTGTTTCTGGAAATTTCACCTAGAGATGACTTAATTAGATTATTAACCAATTTTTTAATGTTTCCTAAGTCTAAACTTAGGAAAATTGGTTAATTAATTTGAATTAATTAAGTCAAGGTGTGAATTGTCTAGAAACTCACATGGATCGGCTTCAGGATAATCCTAGCCCTTGATTAAGATTTGATCTTGGTCATTGGAGTCCCAATAGATGATTATAAGAAGTCAATGGGCACTTGGAGAAGACACACCAAAAATTCGATTTCCTTGGCAGATCGATTTCCAAAAAGCAACAGCAGTTGTTAGAGAGCCAGAGATCGAAGCAGAGACAATGGGGTTGGAGGAAGATTTCGAAATCCAGCGAGTGCATTTGCAGAGAGGCAAAAGTACCACGATGAAGCTAACACAGGGGTTACGCGGAAGCCTCTAAAAGGCAATTCGATTCAGCTGGAGAGAAGTCGAGTTTCAATTCCAGAGGTCGGGAAAGCTTCCAGAAGGCCGGAGAGACAGTTTCTCAGTAAGTGGCAGATATGACGGCTACAGGAGCAGCTGATTCAGGTTGAGCGTGGCAGATACTACGTTAGAGTGATGCAAGCTAGTGCAGAGGCAGTTTGGACAGTTCACTTGGAGTTGAAGTCAGAGCCCAAAATTGCGTGTGGGGTGAGGAAAATTTCTCCCTATAATTTTTCAAATATTTTTCTCTCTAGGATTGCCAAATTCGGCATCCAAATTATTGTACTCAAAATTTCTCATTGTTGCATAATAATAAAACCCTCAATTGTTGCACCGGTTTTACCAAGTAGGGTTTTTCCTGGGACAATTGTCCAAAAATAACTGTGTAAATTTTATGTGTGCTAGATTTTCTCAATTTCCAGCGCTATTATTTTCCGCGGTATTTTTGTGAAGATTGCAGTGTGTTTATTTCGTTGTTACCATAGCAATAAACTGCTAATTTAATTAACAGTTAGAAGAAATAATACCAGTTGCTACAATAGGATTTCAGTCTTGAAATTTTCATAGGAGGTGAAAAGACCTCTACCATGGCAGTCAAGATGAAGCATTGTAAGTATGACAGGTTGCATCTTAGTAAGAAGATGGCATCATATTTGAAAGCATACAATTGAAGAAGGAGCTCATGACATCATTATATAAGCTTGAAAGGATAGATGAAGTAAAAGTCTACATGGTTATAGTAGTCGTGATGATAGTAGCTCATACCGAACTAGTAATATGGTTGGAAGAAAGTCATCTAGCATGATAAAAGAATTCATCATACATCATCATCATTAGAAAGGAGCAATTGCAGGATGAGGATAACTAAGATCCTCCATTGGAAATTTCATTAGAAGGTTCACCTCTACTTGGAAGAAGCAAGTGTATCACAGATAATTCCACCTTGTGTGGGATCTGTTGGAATTTCTAAGTCTTAACCTGTTAGAAACCCTTCATGTACTTTCTAATTTATTCCTACCTACTTGTTCTGTTAATTAAGAAGTTATTTACCATGTAAATACAGGAAAAAAATACAAGTACATGCTCAACACATTACAGATCATCAACTAAAGGAAACAAAACAAGCACACAAGTGACATCGTTGTTTTTTGACTAATGTCCCCAGAAAAACCCAATGCGGGAAAACCAGTGTAGCTATCTAAGGGTTTGTGATCTGAAAATGGCGCACTTAGGCTTAAATATTCCCACTTCCAAGAATCTCTCCCACTTCCAAAGCTTAAATATTCCCAAGTCTTTATGATTAACCAATGCGGAATTAAATATGTGCTTGAAAATAAGGTGTATGCTTATGGTTGTTTGAAACTGTTTATGTGTTGTAAATTGATTTGCTTAAACTAATATAACACACATAACAGTAAAACAGTGCAGCAATTAACAAACACATAAGACAGCAATTTCATTAGGAGTTCGCCCAAAACTCTTGGGCTACGTCTCCGTGAGCTCTAGTCAACCCGACTAGGCTCTCTGGGATTATGGTCTAAGTTCTTTTACAAGCTCCACGCTCAACTCCACTGGTTTACAAAGAACATAATGGGTTCAGAACACCATCTTAACCCCTAGCTCTGAAGCCGAACTCTTGGGCTACGTCTCCGTGAGCTCTAGTCAACCCGACTAGACTCTCTGGGATTATGGTCTAAGTTCTTTTACAAGCTCCACGCTCAGTTCCACTGATTTACACAGAACATAATGGGTTCAGAACACCATCTTATCCCCTAGCTCTGAAGCCGAACTCTTGGGCTACGTCTCCGTGAGCTCTAGTCAACCCGACTAGGCTCTCTGAGATTATGGTCTAAGTTCTTTTACAAGCTCCACGCTCAACACCACTGGTTTACACATAACATAATGGGTTCAGAACACCATCTTATCCCCTAGTTCTGAATCTCTCGGCTTTTTGGCTATAAGCTGTAGCTCTGGCTCTTGGCTCTGGCTCTAGCTCTTTGGCTTTGGCTTTCTGCAACCTTCAGCTCTCTGGCTTTTCACTTGACCTACAAGTGACCCCAAAGACTCCCTCAGCTGCTCTGCATAGTAGCTTGTTTGCTCTCCTACTTTTGCCTTGCAACTGCCTTCCTCTCAATTGAACTCTCTGGCTTCTCTGAGGTTCTTTTCTGGCTTTTCGACTACCCCAGTCATTTCTCTGCGATTCATTATCCTTCTGCGGCTCTGTGGCTTCTGTGCTCCCTATAAGTTCGACTGGCCATCTGGCTCTGCGGCTCTGTGGCTTCAAAATGCATCATTGCATGTAAAAATGCTTGCTTGCAGCGTGGCATGATGATTAGGAGCGGTTACAGAGGTTTCAAGGCCTTCTAATAGGCAAAAACCCAAAAATTGAGAAAATCCCATTACACAACGAATGTCTGCAAAATACACTATCGGACGCATATTTCGGACGTGAAATTCCATTCAATCGCCCCTAAAATCCCTATCGGGTCCGCCATTAGGCATTATATCGCATCGCATAAGTGTTTTGGGTAAAATCCCAAATACACGAGAAATACGTGAAAAACCCGACAAAATCCTTTTTATCGGACTTCAAAATTTATCACATCCACCCTAATATCACATCGGGTCCACCTTTGGCCGCTATCGCAAAATCCCCACCGTCGATCTACGGGATCTCTGATCCAATGGTCGATATGTGATTTCGGGTGGCTTAAGGGTACGGAGGTTACCCGCCCAAAAAGGCGGTTTTCCTCTCTCCTCCGCCAACCACGTGTCGACCAGTGTGTGGGATCGAACGGAGCCAGCCCAATATCGCTTACCTCTTGAGGCCCGCCTGAAATCCCACCTTTACGGAACTCAAATTTTATAGGGCTACATGTATAAACCTTTCGGGTCTGTTTTATCGCTTCGAGGCATTTTCCTTTGTATTTTGGCTTTTCCATTGAAATCCACTAATACACAGAAAACCGAAAAACCCAGATTTCAAATTTTATGCAATCGGGCTTATAAAATCCGTCAAGTCCAGCGATCGTCGATCGTCGATTTAATCCTGGTCGTCCATTCCTTTCCTGATCCGATGGTTGAGATTGCTCATCGCGATTGCTATCGCATATCGCATTTGGAACGGCCTCGGGGTTCTGTCCATCGTCGATACCAATTCATCGATCCGATCATCGACAATCGGCATATCGCATGATCGCAATCGCCAACTCCAGGGTCTCGATATCGCATACATGTCTACCTCCGATCCGATACATCGGATTGGTCGATCGGGGTTTCTTCCGCCTTCGACTTAAGTCCTTCCCTTTTGCCCTTTTCCGATGCGATTTCCCTTTATAAGGGTTTTTTGCCATTTTTAGGGGATTTTGCCTCTTTCCAAAGAACAAAGGGCATCTTTTTTCTGCGATAACTTCTACATCCTAAGTCCATTTTAGCCCATTCAAGTTGCAGTAGATTCAGAAGGAAAAGATCTATGAAATGAGGCTATTTCCAGGAACTTCCTTGGACTTTCATTTTCCTTTGTGAGGAACACTTAGACTTAGGAGTCTATCCAAAATCCATTTTGGATCAGTTTGATTTATTAAGGAGTTTTAGAATACAATCTGGGTGCCAAATCCGACTCACCCAACAGAGAAAAATCTCAGCAATTCCAGCTTCTTCCCTCTACATCAGCTTTCCCGACTGTTCTGACAATGCCGGCTTCTGCCCTCTGCGTCAGCTTTCCCGGCAGTTCCGGTTGTTCTCGGCAGTTCTGGCTTCTGCCCTCTGCGTCAGCTTTCCCGGCTGTTCTAGCAGTTCCGGCTTTTACCCTCTGTGTCAGCTTTCCTAGCTATTACGTTGATCCTCCCGACACTATCTCTGCCCCTCTGCTTCTGTACTCATTACCCCTCAGCTGCAACTCCTGATCACTCTCTCAACTTTCTCAGCAAACCCTACCCAAGAAAGTTGGAATCTTGATCAACTCGATGTGTTCTCCAAGTGACCCTTAAGCCTCCTCTTATACTTTTCTCGTTGACAAATCAATGGCCGAGAATAAGTCCCTAATCAACGGCTAAGATTAGATCTGGCCTGATCCATGACTTTTGGACCATTCTAATACAGTTTTATATTAATTCACATTAATATTTTAATTTCCCTAAGTTCAGACTTAGGGACTTCATTAAAAATATTAATTATTTTAATATCTCCCAAACTGTTTAGAATCTGCCCAAACCTTTTCTGGATATTGGAGATCTCATATGCTTTAGCCTCTCCACCAATTTTCGTGGCTAGAGCACATTGATGCTACCCCAAATCAACACTCCCTCTTAGCGAGGACTGTGCTCTAGAAATACTCCCCACTGAGCATCACCCTGATCGTCCGGCATCGGTCCCTGTGTTGATGCTAGGCCTGTTGCCCATCACCTGCACTGTTGCATCTCATACTGCTACCCATGGCTTTGCCACTGCCACTACTACATCTATACGACAGCTCCCTCTGCATTCGTGCTACTACCCATGGCCCTGCCATTGCAACCCCTCTCATCATGTTGCATCGTGCTGCCTATAGCACTGCCACTGCTAACTACTGCACTGCAACTCAGTACTGAGAAGTAATTGATCTGACCTCTCTGTCAGGCTAGCGACCCCCATGATGTTGAAGCTCCTTCTGTCACTGACAAGTGCTCCCTCTCTGACCTTTGCGCTGCTGCAACTACTCCATGCATCTCACACTATTGCACACCACTCTGTGTCATCATGCACTGGTGCAACACTCTCATGCCTCTCACACTGTTGCGGCCTGCTAGCCTTGCGCTGTCCTAGGAATCCTGCATTGTCGCTCCCTCTGCTGCTCTATCCTCATTCGTCTCTACCGACATCTGCCAGTAATGCTACTCCTCAACGGGGCTCCTGTAGCAAGGTATAATCCAAGAGGTTGGGTACCTCGAGGATCCTGCCCCTCATCGCCTGTAGTCCGCCCCTCATCGCCTTTAGTCCGCCTGACTACAGCTCGATGTCTGCCCACTTCTTCTCAAGTGGCACATGAGTACTCATGGCACAATCGTCATCCCTCAAGGCGAAGGCCTTGATATGATGTTTATCTAGAATGGACAGGATCCTAGCCTTCCAGACCACAAAGTTGGATGCTCTGTCTAGCCTATCCTGTTCCCTCATCCCATTCAAGGCCATCTCTCTACTCTTCTCTGTCAACTCCTCCGAGTCTCTCTACTTCCTGCCTGGAAGTTCTTGGCTCGACTCCTACTGAGTCTCTCTACTTCCCATCTGGAAGTTCTCTGTTCAACTCCTCCAAGTCTCTCTACTTCTTTCTTGGAAGTTCTCTTCTGGACTCCATCTGAGTCCCGATTTCCCTCCTATAAATCCTTCTGCCAACCATCAAGTTGCCCCTCTTCGATCGTCTGTGCAACTGCACCACTGATCTAGATACCTTGGCTAGAAATCTGCCTCGGTAGCAACTCCCTCCCCTTGGTCTTGCCGTGTTAGGTATTGTTCTAACTACAGTACCCCACCAGCTTCACTCTGCAACTTACCCACAACCTCCTATACCCCAGCAATTGAAGGATTAAGCCACTTGGCTCTGCGCAATCCCGGCACCAGCAAATCAACTCCCCCAGCCAACTACATCAGCCCTCGTGGCCTCTGTGTGGCTCTGCGTGAGCCTAATTTTGCCTCCCTTAGCCTCTTCACTATCTTTCTCTGGCCCAGAATGATGACGCAGTCCCTCTGCGTCACTCCTTCCTCTATCAGCTTCTGCAAGGATCAGCTCTGTCACTCGGGACAGATGATTTCTGTTGATGTTTCTCTGCATGGCTAATGTCCTCAGTTCTCCTGTGATCTGCAACCACCCTCCGATACCATGTTGGAATTTCTAAGCCTAACCCATTAGAAACCCTTCATATACTTTCTGATTTATTCCTACCTACTTGTTTTCTTAATTAAGAAGTTATTTACCATGTAAATACTAGAAATAAATACAAGTACATGCTCAACACATTACAAATCATCAACTGAAGGAAACAAAACAAGCACACAAGTGACACCATTGTTTTTGGACTAATGTCCTTAGAAAAACCCAATGTGGGAAAACTCGTGTAGCTATCTGAGGGTTTGATTTATTAAGCAGTTTCAGAATACAATCTGGATGCCAAATCCAGCTCACCCAACAGAGAAAAATCTCGGCAATTCTGACTTCTGCCCTCTGCGTCAGCTTTCCTAGCTGTTCCCGCAGTTCCCGGCAGTTCCCCGCAATTCCGGCTTCTGCCTTCTGCGTCAGCTTTCCTGACTGTTCCAGTTGTTCCGGCTTCTGCCCTCTGCGTCAGCGTTCCCGGCTATTCCGGCAGTTCCAGCTGTTCCGGCTTCTGCACTCTACATCATCTTTCCCGGTTGTTCTGGCAGTTCTGGTTTGTGCCCTCTGCGTTAGCTTTCCCGACTGTTCCAGCAGTTTCGGCTTCTACCCTCTGCGTCAGCTTTCCCAACTGTTGCGCTAATCCTCCCAACACTATCTCTGCCTCTCTACTTTTGTATTCACTGCCCCTTAGCTGTAACTCCTAATCACTCTCTCAACTTTCTCAACAAACCCTGCCCTAGAAAGTCAGAATCTTGATCAACTCGGTGTGTTTTCCAAGTGACCCTCAAGCCTTCCCTTATACTTCTCTCATTGACAAATCAACGGCCAAGATTAAGTCCCTAATCAACAGCTAAGATTAGATCTGGCTTGATCCATGACTTTTGGACCATTCTAACACAGTTTTATATTAATTCACATTAATATTTTAATTTCCCTAAGTTTAGACTTAAAGACTTGTTGTGCTATACAACAACTCCCCATTTCATAAAATTTTACTTTAGAAAACTATAATATGAAATGGGTCCCTTTTAGATTAAATTGGTCTTAACCCATCACTCCTCTAAAGGTCCCAAAACAAACGAAACATTATAAAACCCTTTTTGAGTTAATTAATAATCGGTCTTATAATAAAATGAATAATTCTTTATTATTGCGATAAAGCGATCGCAAGATCGCATATCGCAATAACAAAGGATGCATAAACAAGACCCATTGATTCTCCCCGATGCGAAAAACGCGAGTAACCATCGGTTATCGGGAAAACAAACAACAAAAGGCCCCTCCCCTTGCTCCGATGCGATATCGCAATCGGCAATCGGGGAATGCGATATGAATATAACGAAACTCTCCTCCTTAAAGCTCTCGATGCGAGTCAAGCAATATCGCTATCGATCAGGGATTCCACAATAACTTAAATAAAACTGCCCAAGGCTTCCTCCGATCGCCGATTGCGATAAAGCCAAGCGCGACTTTCGAAAAGGATTGATATGGCTTCGGTATATTATAATAATTATCATTAAAAGCCTTTTCTCTTCCCGATAGTGAATCGCTTGCGTCCAACCGCCAAAAAATCAAATCAACACTTAAACGATTATTCGGCAAATAAAGGATATAATGAGCATTTAAATGATTGACAGGTTTAAACGGCCAATTAATGGAGCAGTTATGCCTCAATCTCTTCAGAGATTGTATCCGCGGGAGCCTTATGATAATCTTCCATTATTCATTGATTGACACAATTCCTCCATACTTGGTTTGCACTATCTATTCTCCGCATTACGTTCATTTTATCTCTTGTGCAGATTTTTTCCGCAGTAGCAAATTCAGACCAAATGGGGAAGAAATCTAAGAAATCTGGAACAACTTCAGCTTCTGCGATAACAGGACAACATGCCACCGATCCGGGACCAAGAAAAAAGGGATTAATCTCAGATACCACATGTCTCGGCCTCGGCAATACTACTTGGCAAAACATTTACAACCTGGTTGAAGCCGAGGAACCTCAGCAAACATCGGTACGAGCTACAGCAGGCTCAAGCCGGAAGTCTGATGCTACTCTAAAAGATTTGGTTGATTCCTACCTGCACAGGATAGCGGCTCGAGAGCAAATTCTTCCATATACAGATGTGGTGAGATGGGCAATTGAAGAAATTCCAATTACAAACAAAACATTCTGCATTATTGATGGGAGAGTATTCGGTTCATTTCAGCGCAATGATTTAAGACAAATGTACCATTTGCACGAACCAGAGAAAAAGTATAATAAAGCCTTCCTGGAGAAGTTTAGAGATGAGAATGAAACTGAGTCGAAGCCTATACGGGAATGGAAACAAAACCCGGCGAAACACAAACATGAGTCTTCGGGTAAGTACTCCGTCGACTCCTTATGTTCTCCTTATTGTTATGCTGGAGTCATGATGTGTCGAATGTGGGGATTGCATGATTCTTCAAAATTTTCCATAGAGATGGTACCTTTGATAGAAGCAGCATGTAATAATGAAATCATGGATTGGGGGACTATATTATCAGATAAGTTGGCTACAGCTATTATTGAATTCAGAAACAAATCCCGTGTTACTGATAGGTTCATCCCTCCATTTTACTTTAGTGCCTACATTTTGGACACCCTCTGTTTTAATTCCGAGTTTCCTGTGTTAGGGTGGAGATGGACTCCACACGACCCTATGCCCATTCATATCTACCACCAGAAATTATGGAAAGCTCATTATAAGCACCACTTGTATCAAATCTGCAATGGATTCATGCTACCTATTTACTATGCAATTTTTGATAGACCTGCCCCTAAGATCTCCTCTCAGGCAGAGATTGACTTGACAGCCTTAGGAACCTGGTTTGGAGAAGAAAAATTCACTTATGTAAGAGTTTTCGGCAGTCAGGCCAGGCCTCATATCCTCCCCTTGTATATACCAGACAAACTATTAGCCCGAGAGATAGCATACCAGCTTATAATGGCATCATCTACAAAGACTCAGGAATTCGATGAAGCAAGTTTGGCCTCCGTTTCCTCTAAGGTGTGGCATCTATACTCTGCATGATTATAAACATGCAGAGAAAGAGGCGGAAAAGATTAATATACTAAGTCTCGCCACTCTGCCTAATAGACGTTTTGATCTGAATAAAGTCGTCTATAATGTTCTAGACCAGGCCAAACTCAATAAATTTGAACATAAGGAAGATGAATTTGATGACCTGTTCTCCTTAGCCGAGTCAATATTTCAGGTGCAGTAGCTAGCTAGAATGAGATACCATGATGACGGGTTAGTTGAATTTAATAAACTTAAAGAACAGAGGTTGCAAACTTTGCCTCTAGATTTGTTAGCCACTGCCCCGATGATACAGTCAAGCGAGCCTGAGCAGCAACTTACCAACGAACCTCCTGCTACATCCGAAATCTTTGAAGAAGTCCAAAGAAGAGAGCAGGAGGAACTCCGGAGGTTAGAACAGGAAGAGGCAAAGAGGAAAGAACAAGAGGAGAGGAAAGAGAAAGAGGAAGCAGAAAAGAAAGAACAGGAGAGAATACGGGAGAGAATACGGGAGGAGGAGAAAAAGCAGCAAGAGTAGAGCAACATGGAGGTGAGTGTCGACACTCAAATTGACCCAAGATTGCTCCAGGAATGGCAACAATTTAATTCAATTATAAGCAATCTTGAGAGGTCAATGGATGCCGATACATCCAAAGCGGCCGATACACAGGATACAGCATCAAAAGAGGTTCCAAGCAAAGGAACCAGCGAAATACCCCCAACTACAGTAATAGAAATAATTCCCAAGGATCCTTCGGATCAAATTATTTTGCAGGTGGAGGACATTCCTCCATTGGATGTTTTCTATAGCCCAAAACACAGGGTTGTAATAAAGCGACAGCGGAAAAGAAGAAGGATTGATCAACCTTCTCTGTTCCCAGAACAAACAGTAATAGCCAATGTGGTGTGGAGGGAAGAATTCGACCCCTCCGATGACCTGACAAATTTGTCCCAATATGCTGGTGCCTATTCGGCAGCCACCATGGATAAGGCATCGAAGGTAAGCAATTTGTTGAAAGAAAAGGATCAGGTGATCGCTTCACTACAAACACAGCTATCGGAAGAACAGCAGAAGGCAGAGCAACTACAACAGCAACTATCCACGCAGCAACAGTTGAATAACCAACTCAACAAACAGTTGCATGAAGAGAAACAGAGGGCCGATTCGGGAGCGATTCAGAAACAGAAAGAATTATCGGAGGCATTATCAAAGTTGAAGGCAATGAATGAACAGATGGCAAAGACAAAAGATGAGCAAATTGCTCAAGTAGAGAAGTTCAAGAGTCTTCCCCAGCCTGCCGATTTCAGAGCAGAGGCAATACAGATTAATAAGGCATTAATAACACAAATAAGATTGTTGTGTCATCAAATTGCCCAAGTTGAACCTCTGTGCGACATAACAACATCTATAATAGACAAATCAATTGATGCCAGGCAGGATTTAGAGCAAGCCGATGACACTTTAACAGATTTTCTTACTTGGCAGGACTCTAATGAGGGACAGGCAGCAAACTTGCCCAAAATTTTAGAATCCCATAAAGAAATTCTATTCATGGAGTGGCAGTCCCAATTAATGAAAGCAGAGAGAGCGGTCTCTAGATGCAAATTATCTACGAACAATTTGATTGACTTGATCAATAATACTCTCTATTTATCTAACATGATTTCTCAATGTACACCAGGGAAATTATTATCAGCCAAGACATTGGAGCAGTCATGTCACCAAGAGCTAGAAAAGAATGGGAGATTGATCTCAGGAATTAAAAGTTTAACTTGGGACACCTATTGGTTGTTCCTAGTAAAACCATACAGCCAGAGATCCGCCCTCAAATGCCTAACGGATGCAATAGGGTGTATCATTCCCGATATACATGATGCCACCTATGCTGCTCAAATCAATTCTCGTCTCAGCTGCCCTCAAGAAGTGGAACCAATGCTGGCAATATGCCAACTCAGGACAAAAGGCAAACAGCCAGAAGAATGAATCATTGCTGCCGACTACCAGATTGCTATGGGGGAGATATTCAAGATCAGATTATACCAATTTAGTAGCATTTTAATTTTGTAGTTTGTTAGCTTAGTTTAGTTTTTATAGACCCTTTCATGTATTTAGAAAGGGTCGTAAGTTTTTGTATATGACTTAAGCCTGAAGTTGCACTACTGTACTTCAGGCATATTCTTTTATGAAAACTGGACCAATCTTTCCAAATTTTGATAACAAAGCTTTTATGTGGATGTGCACTACTGCCTTTATTTAAAAGTATTTCTGAGTCGGAAGAAGGAATTCAAATTGCGATTGACGTTGGGAATGACTTGCAGCTCATATGGTACTATTATCTATGTTTGAGTTTATTCTTTTTATGTGAATTGTTGTTTGATCATTCTTGCTATTATTGAATACGTGAATGTGCTTTAACAATAGACTTTATACTTTCCATTATTGGATGTTTACAGTTTGATATTCTTCTAATAATGCATGTATCAGTAATATAAAAGAGAAGTGTAACAATGTTTTATCAATTACTTCGTTCAACAATTTGAACGAAGAAATTATCATTTAAATGAATGTCTTTGCTTATTGAATAGTGTCGTCTATATGCCTATCAGTGAACACAGATTACTAAACGTTGCACTTAAGAATAGAAGCTTCCTGGGATAAAATAGTCATTTACGTTTTCGCTCATAGAATAAGTCCTCCATTTATTATCAGTATCACTTATTAGAAAACCAATCATTCATCCACCCCCTTTTATTCATCACTGGGAAACTGGTCCCATTATATCCAGTCGGAGCCACCATCCCAAACGGAAAAGGAGCTGTATTAAGGTCTGGACCGGGTGGTTATCCCCCGATGTTGATGTAACGATTTTCGGGGCATCAACAGGACTTCATTAAAAATATTAATTATTTTAATATCTCCCAAGCTATTTAGAATCTGCCCAAACCCTTTTTGGGTATTGGACATCTCATGTGCCTTAGCCTCTCCACCAATTTTCGTGGCTAGAGCACATCCAATGCTACCCCAAATCAATAGGATCCATGGTTTAAATGGGATGATGGTATGATAACATAAGAGTGCAGCATGGTTAAAGTACTTTCAAGCAAGGAAAGGAAGCTGCCGAAGGAAGTCTAAATGACCAAAAGAAGAAAAGAGGTATGTATGCGTGGTTGAATGCTCTATCTCATGAGCATGATCGAAAAAAAAAGGATATCTTCCTTTAGAAAGATGCATGAAGGGATATGCTCTAGTTCACATATTGATAAGGTGAAGTCAACATAATATGTCCTCATATGGAATATGAGGTGGTTGACAAGATGAAGGAACTATGTATAGAAGTTCCAAGGGTACAATATGTGAGGAAAGGAAGATGGATTCATGGAAAAACTGCAACTATGGTCACATAAAATAAGGAATCAACATCTGATGACTAGAAGGATTTGATATGGCATTTCCATGAGGAAGGTATGAAAACCTTGATAAAGTTTGGTAAAATAAAAAAAGACCCTTGACATTGGAAGTCTTGGAGATGTGTTTGCAAATGTGCAAGATGTTGATATTGCAAGCAAGCAGATGTCATGATGAAACGCCATCATAAAAGGTAACTTTGATTTGATGTTCATTTTGTGGACTAGAAGATCACTTTCCGATGAAAAGAAGGATGACATGACTAATATGATTCATGAAGGAAAGTGATGAATGGTCGATGCACTACTACTGATGAAGGCTTCATAATGAAAAAGTTGAATTTCATGACATTGAAAGGAGGATCCCTACGAGCAGTTGATAGTACCATGATCTCCACCAAAGAGATGTTGTTGGAAACAAGTCCCTAGTTAAGAGGGAGATTGGGTATATTCCTTTTATAGGAATGAGATGGTCCTCCCTGGTTAAGAGAGAGTGACAGATATGGTTCTCTGTTGGAAATACGGGGGGGGGTGAATCGGTATTCCTTTTGAATTGTTACTTTTACCAGTTAGATCACTTATATTTAGAACACAAAATGAACAATAGGAATAAATGCATTTATTAATATAATCTCTACAATTAATCAAGTACAATGTATATAGGACTCCAACCCTAGATGAACACACCGATCTTCAAACTCCCAGGCTCCAACCTATTGCCAAGCACAAACTTGGACTTTTTGTGAGGCTCCAACCTCTAGGGCGCCCACCCTGTCTTGTCAAGGCACCAACCTTAGGTTTAGGAGCACCAACTCCAAGGACACCAATCCTTCCAATTCTGAGGCACCAACCCCAAGGGCTCCGACCCAATTTTGTCAAGGCACCAACCTTGGATTTAGGAGCGCCAACGCCAAGGACACCAATCCTTCCAATTCTGAAGCACCAACCCCAAGGGATCTGACCCTGTCTTTCAAGGCACCTACCTTGTTTGTTCAAGGCTCCAACCTTCAGGGCACCAACCCTCTGGGCTCCAACTCACTGCTATATTTTGTCTAGATATGTTTGATAGTAATTCTCTGCTCCCAAAATCTTCTTCACTAGATTCTGTCTATCTACAGCTTCACTGCTACATCAATGACAGCCTGTCTTCATATGAAGGAGTCTTCACAACTCTTCATATTGCCTAAACAGAGTCTGCAAAGTTACCTCATGATGATTTCAAATAGGTATCATGATCTCCAATAATGTTTCCAAGATTTGTTGAAGCTTTCCAACAAGATATTTGCGCTAAGCCTCAATGTATGCACAAAATAAATACTCTGTTTTCAAGCCTCTGTTCTTATTGTCATAGTAACTGCTTTAGGAGTGATTATCGCGGTATCTTACTGACAAGGAACAAACTCACAAATACTTCAAAATACTGTTGTCTACTGCTCCCTTCAATTGATGATTGATGAAATCTTACTTCGTTGGTTCGTGGTCAAACATATCTTCACAAAAAAATTGTTCTTCAGGTTGAGGTTTGTACTTCTAATTCATGACAGGTCCGAGCCTTTCAAAGATTAACCCAATCAACAAAATTTCTTGACCTTCGGCTTCCTTCTTTCCTGCTGGACCTTCGGCTTCCTTCCTTCCCACTTGAACTTCGGCTTTCTCTATTTCTTCAAGTTCACGAGTTGTGAACTGTTACTTCTTCTTTGTGTTAGATGCATGAAATCCGTTGCCTGAAGTTAAGCGTTTCAACTTGTATATATATGAGTTTTGACGATAACCAAAAGACACATTCACTGGGAGGAGAGGCCGACTTATGAGTTTGCACATTAAAAGATTTTATCGGAGAGGCCCCTTTTTTAATATTCATCCAAGGCTATACCCACATGGAGGTCCCACATTAATTGCAACCGCAACATTATCACATTAATCGCAATCGCAACATTCATGAAAATCAAAGTTATTCCTTTAATCCCGCAATCGCAATTTTCGGAGGTTTGCACATAACATAGTGATTCCCCTAATGTCGACAAAGCAAATGCGATATGATCTTAAGCAGAAGTTAATAAATCTGTCGGGTCCACAACCTTATCGCAATCGGTGGTTTGACATCCCTTAGAAACTAGTGATACCGCGGATGTGATATTGTCTAAAGTCATGTTATAGTGGTGCAGCGGATTCCCAATATTATATCGCAATCAAAGGTTTTACAATGACCTTTATGACCTACAATATGAAAGTTCATACAGCAGATGTGATATAATATTAAGGTGTATTATAATGGAACCATCGGGTTTGTGGTACATATCGCAATCAGCGTTTTACCGTGACATCTCGTTAAGACTTGTGATATGAAAGTTTCGATGAGGCAGACGTGATATAACATAACATTGTATTCTAATGGAGCGGGCAATTCTGCATATCAAATCGCAATCGGGGATTTTGTGCAGTGGCATATAATAGAACCCGCTGATATGATATGTTAACTCCTCCAGTTTATGCGCTGTGAACTTTTAAAAAAGGTTTCCACGGTTTATTCCTTCCTCAGATATTGCTCTTACTCTTGGCATATGTGATAGATCTGCTTTGTCTTGGCTTGTCACTCCTATGGCTTCTCTTCACTTCTATGACTTCCGATACATTGTTCCAATAGCTCTTCTTCCGATAGCTCTTCTATGATGCCTTTCGATATCTTTCGTCCTTGGTTCCATTGTTTCTATTATGTCTATATTCAATCCTTGGATCCTCCATGAGCAGTATCATGATCAATGAGCATAAATGGGCAACCTCACATGTCACAAGAATTTGCCATCACAAACACTGCCATATTGACATCAATGACACCCTAGATTAACATTCTCTACTTCATGTGTCATGCACTAGACCAGGACTAATAGCCATAAGTCTTAGTGAAGGCCATGAGGAGAGATAGACACATCAATCTTGTTTTCATGTTGTGAAGAAAGAATGGAGGATTGGGTAAGCATCTAAGACTAATTCCGATACTCTTTGTGGATGAGGTAGGGCATCCAAGACAAGAGTAGTCGAAGAGGAAATTCCTTAAGGATGTGTTATTCCAAAATAGGAATTGTCCTAAAAGGACATACCTTGTGAACACCCGGGTGGGGTATGTGCCTTGACAGACAATGACGATAGTGTCTATCAGTGATTAGTCTCGTCAGCATTGTGCTCTAATATTGTGGAGAGATAGAGTTGTTAGTCAGGGCCTTGCTATGTGACAATGTTGGTTGATATGATGAGATGCCCTAGCATAAGCTAAGGAAGTAGTTTATGAGATGGCTTACCAATCCCACTCTTCTTATGAGAATTCTTTTGTTTGAGAATGTCCAAGTACCTTGTATGGATTATGAATACCTCCCTAGTTAAGAGGGAGTGTTGAAATATGTAACTAGGTTTCATCTTCATAATGACATATGTAATCATGATTTTATGTATTTGACGTAATGAGAAAAATAAATTTATTATTGTTATTATTGAGGCATGGGTTTCATACTCAAGGGAAATTTATTTTTAGGTCAAGAACCCATTGAGTGCTTCTTGGGCTTGTCATTGAGTCTACAAGTCAATTGAGTCATTATCATGTATGAAAGACCCTTTTGGGCATGTTACGTATTGTAATGAAAATTTTATTTAAGTCAAATTAGAGTCAAAGACCCTCCAAGACCTTGTCATGTTGCTTCAAGCAAGTCGGCCTACATGAAAGATCAAATCTGCCTCAAGGAAGCAATTCGTACCCCTGGAAATCCTATATATAAGAAGGAACTCAACCTCATTTAGATATACAACAAGCAAGTTCGATCTCCTCAAGAAAGAAGTTGGAAAAGGACGAAAATCAAGGATAAGAAGAAGAAAAGAAAGATTGAAGTTTTGGATCTCTCTCTCTTGTGTTAGGGTTTCTAAAGTTGTTGGGCAAATCGAGTTGCTCTAATGTTGTTGGGCAAGTCAAAGCGCTGGAATGTTGTTGGGCAAGTCAAAGTGCTGGAATGTTGTTGGAAAAATCGAAGTGTTGGAAAGTTGTTGGGCAAGTCGAAATTGTTGGAAAATTGTTGGGGTCGAAGTTGCAGAAGAAATCGTTGAGTAAAAGTTGTAGAAGAAATTGTTGGGTCAACGTTGTAGAAGAAACTGTTGGCTCGAAGTTGCAGAAGAATCTGCTGGGGTCAAGTTGTTGAAGAAGTTGTTGGGGTCGAAACTACTAGAAAGAAAGCTCATCAAGGAG
Organism: Pinus taeda; assembly: GCA_000404065.3. Classification (NCBI taxonomy): domain Eukaryota; kingdom Viridiplantae; phylum Streptophyta; class Pinopsida; order Pinales; family Pinaceae; genus Pinus; species Pinus taeda. Next base: position 314,612 of record APFE030964806.1, on the reverse strand, counting down.
AAAGGTTGACTTGGTCTTGGAGCGGTCTTTGTCAAGGGTTTTAGGTCTTGGAATTCATCATTTGAAGATTCTATAAGAAGAGAAGAATTCTTATGGGTTTTCCTCTCAAGAGAAGAGGTTTTGGCCCTAGCTAGCAACCTACATTTTGTATCCTCGTGTCTCTTTGATCTTCATTGTTTGGTAGTTGTTTGATGATAGAAAACACAATAATAATCAAGTTAAAGAAGAAGCTAATCAAGTTAAGTAAAAACACATCACAAGCAGTTATCAAAGTAAGAGAAACCTTTTAATCTAGTTGCCCTAGATTTCTCAACACTTCCAATGCAACATTGAGTTTAGGTATACTTTTCGCCACTTTACCCATGGCTGAAGCCTCCTGGATGTTTGTTACTTGCTCAAATCTTCCGTGATAGGGGCAGTTCTTTGTATAATGTGGTCCTCCACAACCCCAGCATTGTAGTGGTGACTTTTGTGATTCGTTGCCTTCTAGTCTGGTTGACTGTTCTACAGATTTTGATTCATTTTGTGGTCGAGGTTTTTGCTGACCCTTCTCCATGGATTTCCCTTGCTGATTTTTGTGAGAATTCCTAAAATTTGCAGTTAAGCTATTTTTGACATTTTGTGCATTCTTTTGTCCTTTCTTAGCTGCCTAGACCTTATTATTATCATTCTACTTCATCTGTTGATAACAAATTCACTCTTTCCTTATAGCATTGTCCATAATTTTCAGGTTGTCAAATTCTAGTCATTCCTTCATATGAGCTGGCAAGCTGCAAATAAATCTTTGTACCTTGGCCTTTCTTCCCATATATAGGGCACATACCATAATAACGAGGTGAATTTTTGCCACGAATTCATCCATGTTTAGTTGTTCTAACCAAAGATCATGAAATTCTTTGGCCTTGTGGCCGTAAAATCGTTCAGTCAGATATTTGCCCTTAAAATATTTCTAGAAGGTTTCCCATGTGATTACCCGTTCATCAACTCCATGTACTGCCTTTACTTCTTCCCACCACAAGGAGGCCTTTCCCTGTAGCTGGTAAATTGCTAAACCGTCTTTCAAATTATCATCATATTCGTAAGTGTGAAAGTAATTATTCATATCAACTAACCACGACTATGTTGCCTCTTCTGCCTCACAGTCAAAGCTAGGGGGTTTTATCTTTTTGAATTCTCCTGTGATTCCATCTTCCATCTCTTAGCTCCTTTCTGCATATTACCCCCAGAAACATTCCCAGACTCTTTCTCGTTGGTCTTTTGATCTCCCTCTGATTCTTGTGTCTGACTTCCTTTAGGTATACTATTCTCCATCCTCTGATACGACTCTGCTCTGTTGCCATTGTCAAGACTCGGAATGGAATTTCTATGATTCTGTTTGTCCGTCAAACTTTTCATTATTTGCTCTTGTTCGCACATCAAGCATCCATTATCTGCCCTTAAATTCACTATTTCAGTCTTTAGTTGTTGCACAGTTTCCAACAGCAAGGCATTGGTATTCCGAGACTCATTCTCTAACAGGATCCACATTTCTAGGTTAGGCCCCACAAAAGGTGTTGAACCAGATCCTACAGGGGGTCTTGTTGGTGGTGTAAACGTTGCACTACTTCCCCTCCTCATATTGCTTTCACTCTCTCTCTCTCTATGGTGAAACATGCAATTCAATTTGTTATTTATTATCTTGTTTGTTACCACTCAAACTAGCAGAGGACCTAAAGGGGTTCCTAAGAGGACAACTGCTAGGTCAAGGGAAATGGTGGAGGCTTAGCCCACTGTCACCACAGCTAAGTCGCCCTGCGCTTACGAACTTTCACTGATGGGAGGAGTTCCGTTAGTGTAGGGATCACTTTGTAAAGTAGATGTCAATGGATAGGTGAGAAGTGACCCTGAAAACCCTTTCCCAAGGATGGAGTGAAAAATGCAACTTGCTTGCTCTTTAAGCAAGGGAATTGGTCCACCAAGGGTAAGGGGTGAGTACTGGAGGGTTGAGGGAGAAAGAATAGGCTTATAAAGAAGTTTATCAATCCCTATAATCCTTGGAAACTTGGATTCCCAAATGGTCTTTAAAAAATAGTCTTTATTGAGAAGTGGGACCACGCGGGCATGTTGAAGAATCTAGGGAAATTGATATTCTTCTAGTCATGATAACTATTTGTGAGGTGTTTTCAACTTTTCTTATTAGTACAATTCTACACTTGTGATTATTAGAGTGTGTCTTTTCAATTCATCAAATAGTTACCAAAAAACAGAGACAAGAACACAAGATATTGGCTTTCTACTAGGGCCAAAACCTCTCACACTTTGAGAAGAAAACCCGCACAAATTCTTCTTATAGAGATTCCAATTGACGAAGACCAGAACCAAGACCCTTGACCTATATTTCCATTCCTAGACTAAGACACGGTCATCCTCCTTAGCTTGATTCTTCAATTTCTTCATGGCACGAAAACATGATCACTGCAGCATTCCAACGTTGTGATCTATCGCTAAACTTTGGCCTCATCATTCCTTCATCATGTAACATTTTGCAACATCGATCGTATTACTACAGCACCTGTTATCATCGAGCATTACTGAGCCCCACTGTCCATCCGCATTCTAGTGAGTATAAGCCTGAGACAGCGAGGAGAATATTATTGTAATATCACCCAAACTAATCCGCACTGTGGTCACTGTAATAACTGATCTTCTTGCTGCCTAGATCATCGAGAAACTCAGAGAATATGTCGAGAACGTTTCTATGTATAGTCTGCATTTTCTGTCCTATACCCATCCGAAATTTCAGAGATATGTCGAGTTTGTTTGTTGTGTAAATGCGAAGGTACATGCTCCTGTTTATAGTTTTACAAGTTGTTATGAAGACCGAACCTAGTTACACTTTCTTCAACACTCCCTCTTAACTAGGGAGGTATTCATAATGGTATTTGATCATTCTCAATCTGACGAATTTCTCATAAGAAGAATCGGATTGGTAACTTATCTATATAGCATCATAGTAACCAACATTGTTTTCACAGCAAGGCCTTGACTGACAGCTCTATCTCTCATTAGATCATAACACAATGTTGGCAAGACCAATGATTATAGACACCTTCATCATTGTCTCTCAAGGTACATACCCACCCGGGTGTTCACTGAGTATGACCTTCTAGGACTATTCTTATCTTGGGTTCCCAACCCTCAAAGAATATCAGTCCTCTTGCCAACTCTTGTCTTAGATGCCCTACACATCCTCAAAGAGCATCGAACACCAGATGATTACCCAATCCTCCATTCTTTCTTCCCAGGTGAAGACAAGAATGTTGTGTCTACCATGGGTCTACATTTCCATTCATGGCCTTCACTAAGACTTACGACTATTAGTCCTGGTCTGCATGACACATGAAATGGAAAAACACATCTATCACTCCCTTTTAATCAAGAGTGACTCAATCCAGGTTCCCTCTTAATTAGGGATCCGTTATAGCTCCCTCTTAGCTAAGGACTCTTCTATCAACAACTTCTTCTTTGTGGGTCCTTTAGCTGCTTGATCAACTTCTCTCCTTGATGTCATGAAAATCAGTTGAGCTTCCTCCTTGTAGGGCAATAGCCATTGATCACTTTCCTCCTTAGTTCATCATGTCATTCCTTTCTTCATGGAAAGTGGGCTTCTTCATATCTGGAACCTTAGTTATATGACTACTTTCTCATCATGCTTCTTCCATCTACCACATGCAAGCTAGTTGTACTTGTATTTAGAACTCTTGTTCGAGCAGCCCTGCATTATCCAGATATTATTCAAGAAATCAAAGCATCATATTAAATCAAATCATACCTTACGAGATCGCTCTTCATCATGACATCTTCTTGCAGGTATCAGCATCCTACACACATATTGACTCATCTTCCAAAGATATCAATTGTCAAGGGTCCTCATCTTTTTCAAACTTTCATCAGAGTCTTCATATCTTTCCGGGAGATTTCCTAGTCAAATCTTCTTAGTCTTTTGGATGTTGATTGCATACCTCACAATCTCTTCCTTCCTCACACATTCCATTCCTGGGAGCTTTCAATCAAAGTTTCTTAATTGTAGTCAACCACCACATACTTCATATGAGGACATATTGTGTTGATTTCATCTAGTGTGACTTATGCCTTCCTGCATCCTTTTAGAGGAGGAGATATTTTTCTCTTGATCGTGCTTCTCAAGATAGAAGCAATGATCCATGTTACCTACAACCATATGACATGACATTATAATATTAAACACAAGCATTCATACCTTATTTTACTTTCAGGTAATCAAGGCTTCTTCCAACAGCTTTCTTAATTGAAAAGATTTTCAATCCCTTGATCTGCTTCATGTCATCATATCATCTCATGGATTCCATAAGTTGGAGTTCTTGTTGAAACACTTGCTTCTTTTCTAGATTAGTGAACCCTACAATGAGGATTCCATCAAAGAATTTTGAGGATCTTGTATATCTCCAACTGGCAAATGTTTCCTTTTTGACTTGATTTATGATGAGTCTTGTCTTAGATGACTCCTTCCTTTCCTTCAATGTCCACTGAGGTTCCCAAGAGCTATATCCTACATGTTTGTCTGCCATGGATTTTGTCCTTCGTGTTTACCATGGTGATGTCACGAGCTCTTGTTTCTAATGCTTCCATGATTCCATGATGCATCTTATTGTCATACCTTATAGCAGAAGCTTATGATAGGACCCTTTTGTTAGGGATACCATCTTACTCATAGGAGAGATATGTTACTCCCTCTTTTCTTGGCCCTTTTCTTCAGCTTCCTCCATCTATCTGGTGATATGAGCTTCCATAGTCTTTTCATAATCCTAGTTATAATATTCTGTCTTGTTTGAGGACCAAACTTCTCTTTCCTTTCTGCACATTTTTAAGTCCTTTATCCTTGAATACTTTTGCCCTCAACTTGTCTTTATTTATCTGGTATAGAGACCACAAATTGTTGAATGAGGTATCCTTCTTGTTCATGGACAATTGTCGCTTTCCCTATCAGTTAGAGCAATGATGATTCTCTTATTATCATCTTTTCCAGATCTCCCAATTGAGATCTCCTAAAGGTATTTCTTCATTCTTTGATATCTTCAATTTTGTGTAGATCAGGTCTAAGTGATGTGACCTTTTTTACTACATTTTTCAGAGAATATATCTTCTAGTATGTCATTTGTCTCCTTTCCTGCTACATAGAGATGACCTAGGACTGATTTCATGAGGAACCTATGAGTCCCTTTACTCAAACAATGTTTGACCTTCAGAGACTTTTCCATAGATATCATTGACTTCTCTTTTCTATGAGGATTATGACAATCATCGTTATTTCATGCAAGGACCTTTGATGACCCATCCAACCTATAGATTTCCTTGCAATCATGAAGTCATTTTTCCTAATTGATTAATGAAAATACTTACTTGACATGTGAAGATAAAATCTTCACCTTGATCATGTTGAAGATGCACTGATGCTTTCTCCGAGTGACCTTCTCCAAGGGTAAGGATGAGATCCTTGCCATAATGTAGAAATGTTCCAGAATCTTCAGGTTATTGCGTCACTGTAATGCTTGTTCAACACCTTAGAAGAAACCCAAGCACTGTGGTTACTTGTAGCACTGTGACCGCCGAGACTGTGAAATGAATGTCATCTAACTGTGGGTGGTACTGAAATGTATATCTGAACTGAACTGTTGTATGAGCTCTCCTAACTGAGTCTTTTGCTTGTGACCATTTGCATCTTTTGTCCGAGCTTCGGCTAAGGCTATGGGAAGAATCCGAGAATAGGTCATCACGTTGTGGAAGACTGTAATCCGAAATTGTGACTGTGATCCAAGTTGTGAAAGAGATCCAAGTTTCTCTTATCAAAAATATTAAGGGGAATGCCGAGATTTTGTGATATTATCGTGTAGCATTGATCAATACTGGACTTATCATTATGTAACTTTAATGAAACCTTGCACTGAGCATTACCCCTCATGTCATGAGGTATACTATTTGTGCTGCAATATTTGTAGACTTATCCGAAAGTGCAAGGTAGATGACCCAACTGAAAACTATAGTATTATTATATAATCTAGAACTCTTCTGCGATTATACACCGAGTCTTCAGGGGAAAGATCCGAACTGTAGTTGTGATCTTGAATTTATCCGAGACTGTGCCAAAACTGAGATATAATGTCATTGGTTCTGATCTTGATTACTCCATCCTTTGAACTATTGATTCTGAACTTTAATCAATCACAGTGATTCGATACCCTTCCTTGATTGTAACCATAGCTCTAATACCATGTTGAAGAATCTATAGCAATTGAGATTCTTCTAGTCATGATAGCTATTCGTGAGGTGTTTTCAACTTTTCTTATTAGCACAATTCTTCACTTGTTATTATTAGAGTGTGTCTTTTCAATTCATCAAACAGTTACCAAAAACAAAAGAGGTAAGAACACAAGATATTGGCTTTCTGCTAAGGCCAAAACCTCTCACACTTTGAGAGGCAAACCTACACAAATTCTTCTTATAGAGATTCCAATCAACGAAGACCAAAACCAAGACCCTTAAGCTCTATTTCCATTCCTAGACCAAGACAGTCATCCTTCTTCTCTTGATTCTTCAATTTCTTCATGGCACCAAAACATGATCATTGCAACATTCCAATGTTGTGATCTATCCCCGAACTTTGGCCTCATCATTCCTTCATCATGTAACATTTTACATCACTAATTGTATTACTACAGCACCTGCTATCATTGAGCATCACTGAGCCCCATTGTCCATCCGCATTTTAGTGAGTATAGGCCTGAGATGGCAAGGAGAATATTACTGTAATATCACAACTAATCTGCACTGTGGTCACTGTAATAACCAGTCTTCTTGCTACCTAGATCACCGAGAGACTCAGAGAATATGTCGAGAACGTTTCTGTGTATAGTTCGCATTTTTTTTATCCTGTACATATCCGAAATTTCAAAGATATGTCGAGTCTGTTTGTTGTGTAGATGCGAAGGTACAAGCTCCTATTTATAGTTGTTGGGCCATACATTTAAGCTGACCCGTCCTTATGAACTAACGTGTCATTTTTGTTGAGAGTCTAACATGTCATATAATTATTATATTATATAATATAGATATATATTATATCATGATGTTCTCCAAAGGTTTGTCTCTCATTTTGAAGCCGACATGAAGTTTGAACATATATATATTGATGTTGTGAAGATGATTGTGCTTGTCTATGTTAGTTTTTGGTAGCATCGGAAGTGCTCTAGCCTTGAAAATTGGTGGAGAGTCTAAGGCACATGAGTTTTAAAGAACCCATAAACCGTTTGGTGAAATTCCACCCGAAATGTATTTTAATTTTAAATAATTAATATTTTTAATGGAGTTCCTAAGTCTAAACTTAGGTAAATTAAAATATTAATGGGTATTAATCAAAATATGGGTGAGAATGATCTAGAAGGTGGATCAAGTCATGTTTTATTCTCAGCCGTTGATTAGAGACTTAATCTCGATCATTGAAGACTCAACAGGAAAAGTATAAAATGGAGGCTTGGGGTTCATTTGGAAACACACACGGATAGAACGATTTGATCAAGAATTCAATTCCTAGGGCAGGGTTTGCTAAGGATTTCGAATTAAGTGATCATTCTGCAGCAGAGAAGCAGTGAGAATCTAGGAGGACTTTCCAGAGAATACAAACAGAGAGGTGGAGAGAGCTAGCAGAGTAGAAAAGTTGCCTGTCATGCAAAGGGCGGAACTGCCAGGAATAGTCGGGAAAGCTGACGTAGAGGGCAGAAGTCAGAACTATCGGGAATAGCCAGAACTGCTGGAACAGTTGGGAAAGTTGACGCAAAGGGCAGAAGTCAGAACTATCGGGAACAACTGAAACTGTCAGGAACTGCTGGAATAGTCGGGAAAGTTGACGTAGAGGACAGAAGTCCGAACAGGTAGGAACAGCCGGAACTACCGAAAACTGTCAGAACAGCCGAGAAAGCTGACGCAAAGGGCAAAAGAGGTGACACAGAAATAGCCAGGGTTAGCCAATCTTATGCCGGATCAGCCGGAATTCTGCCAAGTGAAGTGAGGTAAAACTCACTCAAATTTTCCGCCAGTATTTTCTCTGTAAAGGATTGCTAGATGAGCATCCTAGATTTGTATTCAGATATTTCCCTTGCATAATAATAAAACCCTCAGAGTTGTTGCACCAGTTTCCCCGCATTGGGTTTTTCCGGGGACTATTGTGTCCAAAAATAAGTGTGTCCTATGTATCTTGTTCTTTGCTCTGTTTTCTGTTTCATGATAAAACCCTCAGAGTTGTTGCACCGATTTTCCCGCATTGGGTTTTTCCAGGGACTATTGTGTCCAAAAATAAGTGTGTCCTATGTATCTTGTTCTTTGCTCTGTTTTCTGTTTCATGAGATCAAATATTTAATTAGTGTAGGTTGCAGAAGTAATTTGCTTCAGTATTCCAAAGAATAACTTGATGAATGTAATTTAAAAATCAAGTAGGTGAAGTAGATTCAAATTTGTTGCAGTAGGGGTTCTTTCAGTAGTAAGAATTTTCACGGTCTATTCTGGAGGACTCTTACAAGTGTAACAACACTTCATAGACTCTGAATTATATAGTTATGACAAGATGACAAATCCCTAAAGACATCAAGGAGTCTTTGACCTATGAAAAACACTTCTTGCTCATGAAACCCATGATGCAAGGAATACAATAAATATATTTTTTTCTTCTTTACATAAAATCATAATTACAAGTTGTTATGAAGACCGAACCTAGTTACACTTTCCTCAACAAGGGCCAAGTGGACCTAGCCCAGGGTCGGGGATGGAATGTAACAACCAATGATGTTCCTATCCTGGATAGGTGAGGGGAAAGGACCAAACAGAAATATTTACTTCAAAAGATTGAATTGATCCTATTAGTGTCTAGCCTTGGGGATGCCTAGGCAAAATTCGGTCCTAGAGCTAGGGCTTGAGATTCTTGAAGATTCCACCGTCCGAATGGCCTCAAATTTGGAGAGGGAGGGGACCCATCAGTGCAATAGCCTAAAGGAGGTCAAAAATTTTCCCTGGGCCAATTGCCGGGAAATTGATGCCCTAGGTGACCCACTGGAGCTAGACTCGGGAAAAAGGAGATAAATGGTGAAAAGAAGGTTAATATCATCACCCTTTTTATGGAACCAATACCTAATTCACTTGAGGATATGGAGTCAAGGATGGTAATGAGTAAGAACTTGGATTCTTGATCAAGGAGGCCCAGAAAGTCAACTTCATCCAATGTAGATAGTAAAAAAAGAAAAGTGACTTTTAAGCATTTATACTTCAAAGCAAATGATGCAAGCTTCTCGAGATAAATAATTTGTAGGGCATTTCATTCATATAACATTGGCCCAAACATTTAATAATTAAAACATTGCTCAATTCAACATTACAATAATGTAGCAACTAGCCCTAATTTTAGCAGTATGCAGCAACAAGAATAACAACGATAAAAAGCACTTACAACGTTATAGAGTATTTCCAACCAGCAATTCGTTTGCATAACAAAGCTCCAAGATAAGAGAAATAGCCCAAATCCATACATCTAAATTCATCTATCTCTAAAAATATCCTCCAAGGAAAAAGTGCGAAAATTCTCTATGAATAGAGAGATCCGAAGTCAAGTGATGATACAAATGAATGTATCTAACATCAATATATAGCCTCCTAAGGAGTTCGAATTAGCCTATGGGCCCCTAATGATAAAATAATGCACGAATAATAAGCCCTAATGGTGACAAGCCCACCATACTAGCTCATAATGTAAAAACAAGCCTCACAAGGGGCCAAATAATGATGTATGCATGTCGTAGGGCCATCCAAAGGCTCAATAACATCCTGAAGTGCCATATTGATGAATAAATTCCTCGGAATATGATGGACAAGGGGATGGCCCTTTGTTCTCCAAGTAGTAGACCTGTGGTGCTCTGAGTGGGTCTAAGGGCACATCAATGACCCCATGGGTCTCCATATGAATCAGAGATGTTTGTAGATCCTCTACAATGGTCCAGATGGTGGAATGAATGATTCCATGACATCGTACAAGTGTTGGGACACCTGCCAAGAGTGTGGGGTTCTTGTGGGGGCTTGCTGGGCATAATGTACCAGTCATGTCACCATCGTCCCAAAAGTGGATCGCTAGTAGTCTCTGAACATCCATGAAGGTTTTTGGAGTGTTGTCTGATGTTGTGGAGGCCCATGGCTCTCTATGCACACCCGACATGTACCAATGTGGACCTCTACGGGTCAGGATCCCATATAGGGAAGCCAAACCCAAAAGGAAACCACCTGCAACCTTGCATAAGACCTAATGTGTCCCCTAGGCTTCCTATACAATCAATCATTAGAATAATCGGGTAAATGAACTTACAAACCATGGATAACAAAGTGGGCACTTCATAATGGCATGCCCTTCCGTAGTGGGCTTTGGCATGTGCTAGTGTCTCCAAACTCCAAAGGGGGTTAGCCAAGTACCTTATTAAGTGGTTTTAGCCCTTAGAAGGGATAGTATGTCCAAGGTACACCCTTCTAAATGGGGGTGGCAAGTGACAAATAGGTGAGAAGGGCAGCCCTAGGCCACATAATGGGGCATAGAGGTAGCTAGATAAGGGGAAGCCCACACCTAGGTATATAATGTATAGGAGGGAGCAGCAGTGGTACATGAGGTGCCCCGACCTTGATTTTTCCACCCTTGTTCATATACCTTTTGCCTTTTATGAATTTTCTTTAATTAACTGCTTCAAAGGACAAGAGCATGATTTGGATTTTATAGCAGTGATTACCCCCTTTTAGGTAGGGTGGTTCATTGCCCTCCAGGGGTTGGGACAATCATGGGTTTCTGAATGATAGAGGAGGCTCATCTAGGGCCTATGGAACCAGGGTGATGGCCAATGATTGGGGCAGAGCTCATGTAATGGCTTTTGCCCACGTGCTGATTATTTTTGTCCCAGCCATATTTTGCATTTTGTGTTACAATTTCCTATTAAATGTGGCCAATTATGCTTTTCACTTTTTCTTTTAATTGCTTCAACCTATGGGGCATCATTCTAGGCCTAACCCAAGGTGGGAGCAAGGGGATAGAGAGGCTAGCCCTATGTGGACCCAGAATGGGAATGTGTACATAGGTGGGAGAAAAGATGAATGGGGGTATAGTCAGTGAAAAGGGAGTAATATGTGTAGGTAAAGGAGCGGGACCACGCACCCAAATTCGGGGTTTCCCAAGTAGTACCACCCTAGAACCGAATGGTCACTAAAGGAGATCCCACGGGACTAAGATCCAAGGGTAACAACCAAAAGAGATCAAGAGGACAGGAGCACAAACTAAGCCCACTCTTTCTGCCAAATCCCCCCGCCAATCCATACCCAGAAGCATCCATGATAAGTAAACCCAATACTCAATTACCAAATGACAAGACGTGCCTTTAGATTCGGAAGGCCCACCTTCAAATAAACGATCAATACAGGTGGTTGAGGGACCACATGGTTGGCTTAGGTGGCAGAGAAATGGCACAACGAGCTATTAGGAGGTATCAAGGGGTTGTTCGCTGTCGGCTGAAGCTCATCATGGAGAAAAAAATCTCCTAGGGATATCACCCACAAAGTGGTGGGTAACACTACCCAATTAGGCCACAGTGCTGAAATCGTGCTCTCATACTTGTAACATACCCTTAAAAAAAAAATCTATTGTTGTTCATTAACCATGTCACTAGCATTTTTACTATGTGATGTTACATATATCTATATTGAAATTAAATATTACTCCGTACATGTACTTGTAATTGACCCGAATTCTTATCAAGGGTGGATAAAATTATATTTTCCCATGTGTTATTCAGTGTGAAATACATGATTGTTGTCCTGACTTTGAATCAATAAATTTGATAACTCATATGTATATGTTTGCAAGCCCTGGGTTGTCTCGGCTGCAAGATATATTGTCCCAAGGTTTATTGATATAAAGTGTTAATTAATTGAATTTTCTAGAACATTGCCCCATCGCATGCCATTTAGCCATCCTAGCCTTCGGGATTTGGGGCAGATCTATGGCTCCCCAGAGTTGAGTTTCAATCAACTATGTGGATTGGATGGGAGCAATTAGAGGGTAACTACCCTCAATCCCCAGCGCCATATGAGGTTCATTCGCACCTTCCCTCCTGTCGTGACAGGGCTCTATGACTCGGCTATGTTTTCGTGACTCGTCTCCTTTGTGAACAATTTTCATCACTAATTATGCCATCTTGTTCCACAACAAACAAAGTTTCCTCCTCTAATGGTTGAGGGTTTGCAGACCTCTTACCTTTGCTCTCGTTCCACTAGTTGGTGAAGTCAACAAGTTCTAGCAACTCCACTGTATTTCATATGGTAAGCTCTGAATGCCCTCCCTTTTGTTTTGTTGCAAATAAGTCATTTCCTCATGGTTTGTTATACATTATGTCAGACTTAAGTTTTTATGCCTTGCAGGGTGTGGTAGAATCATCTTGCAGCAAAGGAAACTTGCGCAGAGAGGGGATAATTACACAAGTAAGCTACTTCTTCCTGCCAGAGGCTCTAATTAATTTCCCTAATACGGTTCTTCATAACCTGGCTTGCTATCCTAATTTTGTTATCTCTCCTAGGGTTTTTCACAGGAGCTCCTTGGAAAGTAGTTGCTTACCCAGGTTAGCTCTCCCACGGCTCTTTTCATTACAGTAGAGACTTCATTTTTCTTTCAGTGATGTATAAATATCTTCGACTATTATTTACAATCTGGGTCGGTCTGTTGCAGGTAAAATTCTTTGGCGCCTTCTGCACCTAGCTTACATATTCATGACTCCCTTCTACAGAATTTGTTGGTGATAGTTTGTTCTTCCGTCGAATTTTCCAGGAGTGGTCACATACCCTTTTAGGGTCTCTATGGCTAAGAATTTTTAAAAACTAAAAACTGTGTACAGGGAAGCTCAACAATAAGTCAAGGTTTTTTTTATTTGTTATTATACACTTTGTTGATTAAACAGAAGATAGGACACAGCCATGCTTATGTTTTTCTTTAAGATGGCCCTATTTGTGAATAATTGTTGCTACTTTGTATGTTTTAGTTCTGGAGAAATTATATTGATATGGTTACTATGATTCTAACCTCGAAAAAAAACTTTGTATAGTCATATATCAGTTGTATATTTTCTTTTAATATTTGTAACTGGTTTCGGCCCTAGGCCGTAGTCTCATTTCTCAAATTTACTTAGTTACAGTGATTTGTTTTATTCAGCTCGAAGGGCATGTGTTCGATTTTTCCCCGTGCAAACGCTGTCTTTAGTTGAATTTATTACATTAAAGGAATGTTTTGGGTTTCGCCCAGGTTGCCATTGTTCCTCCAACAGAATGCTATCAGGGATTAGTATTCAATAGATTTATATTTTACTGGTATTTTGCATAGTTGTCGATTATAAGTTGATGAATGGTCATTGCTTGAACTTGCACAGATATCAAACATTGATTCATTTCACTTTTCAGATTAATAGATTATAACCCTCTGCTTATATTCTTGCATCATAAGTTATATTTGCAGTTCTTTATTTTAACTTCTTATTAGTTGCTTCATAATGTATTCAGTTGCACAAAGAGAATAGTACTTTCCTTTCTGTTTGATTGATATGTTCAGATACAGTTTCTTTCTTTGTAGTTCACAGTTTTATATTCTTATAAAGTTAGTTTCTTCATTCTGGGGAGTTTAGGGGGTTGTCCTTGGGTTGTTGGTAACCCGGCTCAGCCCAAGGGACTAATCCAAATCTCCTTAGATGCATTGATTCCATTATTCATATCAGTTAATGCAATTATTGTACTCTTGACAGCCTTTATCTAACATTGCTACTGCATTCCAAAATTTTACACCCTACATGTGAATATAGTGATTCTCACATTACTTCTCAATACCCAACTTCTTGAAACAACATATTAATGAATTCAAACATACTTTACAGTTTGTAGCCTCTACAAACAAACACAATTTTACATCTGAAGAAAAACAATAGCTAATAAACAAAGCAGGTTTCCTCAGTACTTATCTGTTCCTTCCCACAGTCAGCCACAGAACTACAAGTGAAAGGAATGTTCCAACCTATGAGAACCAGTAACACTGTTGGTATTCCCCTCGAGCCAGTTTCATATTCAGAACAATTTCAGATTTAGAAACCTTAATAGGTTTACTCAAGACCACCTGATACCAACCAGCTTCAGTCTAGGGTTTTTCAGTTAGAGTACCATTGGCCAACCAGCTCAAGAACTTTGTGCCTGGCAGTGTGATGCCTCCATCTATAGTGTCCTGTCAGAGGTTCAATAGTATTGTAGTCTTTCCTCTCTCAGGTTGCCTCAGGTCCCTCTTACCCTATTGACTTCCTTTTCCCTTGTGAGATGTTTTGTCTCAAGGCAGAGAGGTTGGCCAGGCAATTGCCTCTGCCCATAACTATCTTCAACTGTTACTGAATATTAAACTTACTTTTACAATACTTTCCCCATAACTTTATAGCTGGCCTTTTTTATAATTCTTTTGTGATTAAATTTAAACCTTCACATTCACAATCCATTCGATTAGACCTTTTAATCATAATCCATAGTCTGTCAGGTAAATAGTAAAACAGAGTAATTCAATGTTACCATATTTACCAAGGGGTATTACAACCACAGTCAAAACCCATCCTTCTTCCAAGTCACCATATAATCCATATCAAATGCCCAAATACAAACAAGCATAAGCACCCAATTGCAAAATGATTAAAGTACATTTTGATCAAAATCCCACCTTCACCCTTGTGCTCATGTCGGATGGGTGAGAAGTATATGGTTGATGCAAGTGGAGGAAATGGCATATCATCAACTAGTAGTGGTTGTCAGGGGCTATTGGCTACATGCCTAACCGGTTGGCTGTCACGGATAGGAGAAGGGTTTTCTCCAATATGATTACCCATGTTGGTGGGTAACAGGGACCTCCTCTAAGGCCTTAGGGTTTAGAAAGGGCACTATTAGGGAGGCACTAATTGAGATAGCATGTCCAAAATAGTCCATACTTACCACTTTCCATCTCCATTCTTCGGGTTGATAGTCATTGGTCACTGGAATTGGCACCCGATATCCACATCCTTGAATCAGGGCCCAAAAACTTGACCCCGGAGGTTTATGTTGTTGAAAGAATGATAAAAGCATATAAAGCCACAATGAAAGAAAATGTAAAATGAAAAAGATGGTTGGGCCTATTTACGATGTGGGAAAAAATTTAGCATGAGATCTACCACTTTCTTTAGCCATCAACCAGTTCCTCAAGCATTCAATGCTTCATCTAGATAAAGAAACCCTTGAATGTCCCAACCTCGATGAACGAAAAACTGCTACATCTTAAAGGGGTATTCAACAAACGTAAAGCAAGCTTGGGCTCCTAAGCTATACACCAAATAAAGACAAAGCATTAAAGTAAAAAGCGCATCAAAGGGGTGGAAAAAGCAAGTTGGGGAAAGGGGAAACTCATGCCACCACAATTCCTCCTACGTCATTACACTCTAGATGTTGAACCTCATTTAGTTGGTCTCATGGTTGTGGCATCTTCCTTCAAGTCTCTCCACTCCATGACCAACATATCACACACACCTATGGATTGATGGGTCAACCTGGGACATTTCATTCCCCTTGGGGTGTAGAAACACCTAATAGAGTTGTTTACCTAATCATCCCTAACATAAGTGAGGTAACTTGTTTACAAGTCCTGAGCTAGTTAGACATTTGAAGCTGAGTTTTGCATGAAGTATTTATGTGCCCCTAGCATTAGATATGGTCCATTGTTATGCTTTAATGGTTTCATTTCCCTAATGAAGTTGATCTCACTTGATCTTAAGAGGTTTTATTTAGGTGGCTTCATGCAAGCAGCAAAGGTCCCTTGAGGGATAGCTTGACTCCTCTTCAGCACATTCTAGGGGATTCTTTGCCCCATTCTAAGAGCAAACATGACTATGTGGCCCCAATGTTGCCCCTCAAGAGATGAGCGTTGGGCCTTAATCTAATTCCACATGATGTTACACCCCTTGATGAGCCTCCAAATGTTGAAACACTAAGCTTGAAAGCTTGGGTGTTGGACTATTTGATGATGTGCCCAGATGGACTCAAGATGCCCCCTCACTAGCCTTGAACATGTTTTGATGAATGTACCTTGTTTAGCAGGCCAGATAGGGATGGTTATCACTAAGATGACTTGGAAGTGTTAAACACATCCCTCTTTGATACCAACACTTGCCCTAAGTGGTGCCAGGTCACTCCTACAAGCATGGAATGGGTGACATAGAACTTCTTTTGGATGACATCATAGTGGAGGAGGTACCTTTTGAAGATGTCCACATGCACTTTGAGGCTTTCATGGAATGAGGAGCACTCTTGGACCATTGCCTCACCTGATGCATAATTGCCTATTTTGGAGGATGACGTCATTGTGGAGACCATTTTTCTCCCACCCGTGTGAGTTATTTTTGGCATTTTATTATGTTTTAAAGCTACTTCAAGGTCAGCTTGTGACTTTTGACCTAGTTGAACTAAAGTAAACTTGTTTTGGGGCTTAGGTTGTAAAATCATGAAAAAATTACTTGCTTACCCTCATATGAATAGAGGGGAGTCACTTTTCATTTTATCACACTTCTCCTCTCGAAGTGCGCACTATCTCTTGTCTTCTTCTCTACTTGGACGCATTGTGACTTCATGGTGCAAATTGTCTTTGGAGAAGGATTTTGCATGAGGAGGCTACTTTGGGATAGATTGAAGAGATTCTTGTGGGAATTTGTAAGTTTATTCTTTATCTTTTAAAATTTGCATGCTATCTTATGTGAATCAAGGTTTCTATATGTGCCATGTTTGAAATTGCAATATTTATCTTGAAATCTTGATTCTTTATGCCATGTGAAGTTCTTTTCCTTGAATGCTTCAAGAGAACTCTGATATGTGCATCTCTTGAACTTAAAATCTCCTATCTAAGGAAGCTATTAGGTTTGGAAGAAGAGGCCCTTTCCCCCTCACCCTCTTCATCAAGGTTGTCTTCATTAAATTTTCCTTAAAAGACTTCATTGCCCATTTAGATCAAGGCGCTAGTCTAGGAGATGTTGTTCAATCTTTCCCCTATAGCTATTTTCTTCATCTTCTCTATAAATTTTGGGTATTTAGGGTTAGAGTTTTCTTGAAGTTGTGCTAAATTGTAATTTTATTTGATGTGTTATAACTTATTACCCTCTTAATAGGAATTGCATTTAATAATTGGAAAAAGACAAAATCTAGCATTAATTGCATAATAAAACCCTAATACTAGGGCTGATGTCATCCTTTCTATTGCTGTTTTATGCATATTTCAGCCATAAAAACTCAATTGCATACCCTAAAACTTGCATTTGATAGCCTCATTTCCTTATTGATCCATCATTGTAAGGCTATTTCTTCTAGCTATTATATGACATCGCATGTCATATCTTCCAATATCTATCAAACTCTAACTTTTAACAGCTCTTTAAATCTATTTAAGTGGTCTAAGGATAAAGTACTTGAACTTTGGTAAAGAGTATCTCAGCCTTCTTGGCTCCATCACTACCTATCTCAATCATTAGATATTGCATCACCTTAAGCCCTTCTTGTTGAATATCCCATCCCTTAGGTGATTTATATATAGGGAAGCCTCCCTGGCCATTTAATTCACCACTAAACAGCTGAAGAAAGGATGCTGAGGTGAGGCCGATTGTTGCCACGAGGTCTAGATCTGCCTAGTGGGGTTTTGTACTAGGCCTGCTAGATTTTGCAGAAACAAAGAACATATAAAATTCAGGTTTTTATGTACTTGAAAGTGAAAGTGTTTCATTAGTCCATCTCAGAATCTGAGTGTAAACTTTGAAGCTGTAGCTCATTTATCAGGAATACATTCATCACAGTAACTTAAGATTTCTTTAACAATATCTATATAGCAGAAGGTGCCATAAACAAGTACACAAGCATGCCATGCTATAGTAGTAGGTTCAATGTTAGTTTAGTCAGAATAAGCTCTTAAGAGCAAGTAAAAGAAAAGAAGGGGCACATGGTAAAGTAAAATGAAAGGGAAAACACTCGAGGAAAAAACTGGATTAAGCATCCCAAAAAGGTCAAATCCAAACCTGTGATTGATCACACTAGATTCCAATCATTAGATACCTTAGTAATATTTGAATCTTCTCCATCACGTGACTAAGTAAATTATTATGGATGAATTAACGGGAAGCTATTTGAAATTCAGATTTCCTTGATAATTCTCTGCAAGTTCAACTGCTTTTCACATTCTAATGTTTCAAAGACTTTGGAAAAAAATATCCCTATTTGTGTAGAATACTTTAACTTACCATAGATATGCATGCCACCGGGATGGTGTCGTTACCATCTACAACATCCACTACCATATCTGCAACAACAACAGCCTCCACTCCATCCAAAGTAATGGTTATGCTTGGCGGAGAAGAAATGGTAATATTTAGTGTCATGTCATCATTGGGATACTTGTTATAGAGTTGAGGAACAAAAAACCTCCAGCTAGCCGTATTCAGAAGAGACTGTTCTGGCAATTTATCCACTGACCAGTTTAACAAGCCCTCCTGCAAAGTAGAACAACAATAAGACTCATTTCACAACCTGAATGACAAACATACACTTCAATTTGCAATAACTAGTTCAACTGATACTCTAGGCTAGATGAAAGCTACGACCAATTATGGAACATTTGTTATGCTATAATTTAATGGATAAACACTTACATAAGCATGTGATCGATTATGACCATAGATTACTAGTTTGGTCCAAGGGAAATTTTCATTTCCTCAAATGTCAAATTAGAAGATACAAAGTTCCTATTCAATGTACCGCAAATCGTCTAATGACATGTTAAAACAAACTATAGATTTACAGAGCCTTCAAGCTCACAAAAGCAGGGCAACATGACACATATCACTTGCTTAAAATGCCAACGTGAACTGTTTATTAAAATATATGTTCTATAAGATAATTATGTCTGCAGATTACTAGTTTGGTCAAAGGGAAATTTTCATTTCTTCAAATGTCAAATTATAAGACATGAAAATTTTATGCAAGATACTTCAAATGATCTAAATGATCTATTAAAAACATATTATAGATTTACAGGGTCTTCAAGTTCATGAAAGCAGGGAAAAGAATATACATTTCACTTGTTTATGCCAACATTAGGAACTTATGCAATTCATTATAAGAAATTTGCTTATTAATATATATGTAATTTGAGGAGAATATTAGAGAGCACTGTGCTCCAAGCAAATATTGTCAAAAAACAGCTCTAAATAACCATGCAGTCATACCAACGTGGACCATGCTTTTTATCTGCAGAAGCACGTCCACAACTAGATTGTTCTGAGAATTTCCAATGCCAGGAAGGAAGCTGGCATTCTTGATTTCCCCCTCAAGATTTGAAATATTCACTTTCGAATGTTAGTTTCTGTAGCATCGGAGGTGTTCTAGTCTCGAAAATTTGTGGAGAGGCTAAAACACAGGGGTTTTCCATAACCTATAAATCATTTTTGGAAATTCCACCTAGAAATGTCTCAATTAGATTGTTAGTCTATTTTTAATTGTTTCCTAAGTCCAAACTTAGGAAAAGGGGTTAATTAATCAGAATTAATTGAAATAAGGTGAATCATCTAGAAACTCACACGGATCGATAGGGAATTAATCTGGGCCCTTGATTAAGTTTTAATCTTGGTCGTTGGAGGTCCAACAGAGGATTACAAGAAGAAGTCGATGGGTAGATGGAGAACACACTTGTGTAGTTCAATTTCCTTGGAGAGTTCAATTTTTCTAGAGAGCCAACAGTTGCCAGAAGAGTTCGAGCTTCACAAGGAAGTAGAGACAGTGAGGGGCACAGACAGTGATCCAAAGGAAGTTTTCCAGATCCGGTGAAGTAAATTGCATAGAGGCAAAAAGAGACACAATGAGGTTGACGCAAGAGTTATGCAGAAGCCTCTAGAGGCAATTCGATTTTGCTGGAGAGAAGTTGGATTTTAGTTCCAGAGGCTGGTAAAGTGTTCAAAAGGCCGAAGAGGTAGTTTCTCAGCCAGTCGCAGACAAGATGGCTATAGGAGCAGCTAATTCAGGCAGTGTGTGGAAGGGACTGCACAAGGCCGACGCAAGCGTGCGTAAAGGCTGTTTGGGCAGCTCACTTGGAGTTGCAGTCAGAGCCCGGATTGCTAGTGGGGGTGAAGAAAATTCTTCACAATATTTTTGCCAATGATTTCTCTGTAGGATTGTTAGTTTTTGGCATCCAGATTGTACTCAGAATTTCCCACTACTACACAATAATAAAAGCCCTTAGATGTTGCACCGGTTTTCCCACATTGGGTTGTTCCGGGACATTTGTTCAAAAATAAATATTTTAATTTGTTATGTGTGTAGCATATTTCTCAGTTGCCAAAGCTATTATTTTCCGCAATTTTATTTGTGAAGGTTGCAATGTGATTTATTCAATATTTGCCATAGCAAATAAATTGTTAAACAATTAGAAGAATAATTTCCAGTTGCTGCAATAGGATTTCAAACTTGAAATTCTCACATGGTATCAGCGTGTGATTAATCATACAAGGAAGCTCAGAAGCGGAGGCAAAAATTCGTTGTTCAAAGGCAGCAGCAGGACGAATTTCTGGGGGTTGGACAAAGCCTAAGCCAGAAAGATCAAATTCCTTAGGGAAGTTCGATTTTTTAGATAAGGTTGGCAGAAAAATTCGGCTTGCTAGTTGAGTGATTCTAGCAGGCAAAGGGAGCAACAGCATCTCAATTTTTTTACTGAGCATATTCCTTGTTTGGGTGCAGAGGGTTTTGCAATAGCAGAATCAGTGTCGAGTAGAAGATAAATAGCACACACAGAGGGAAAAATTCTCTCAAGGGATCTCGAGTTTTAGAGATCTAACTTTTCCCGTTGAAGATTGGTAATAGTTATGGCCAGAGTTTCTCACTCCAAAAGGGAGTGCGTATAGCAGATCCAGAAGCTGAGCAGAGGGAAAGAGGGAGATTATCGACCAATTTTAAAGATAGCCACAGTTGGGCTTAGAGATCAGAATAGGTTGGAGGGAGCCTCTCACTATGTCATCTAGAAGGCTAGAATGTCCTTCCTTTTTAGATGAATATGGCCTAAAATCCTACGTGGAGAATGTGGTAGCAGTACCCTAGGATCCAGATCAGCGGAAGGAGTACAGAAAGGAAATGGCAAAGGCAAAGCGGATGATTTTGGACGGAGTCCGAGATCATCTAGTCTCACATGTGGCAGACAAAGGTACAGCCAAGGAGATGTGGGATGCTCTCTCCAAGCTATTTCAGAGTTCTTCTGAGAAGCGAAATATGTTTCTCCAGGAGAAGTTGAGGAGCATCAAGATGCGGAAGGGCAAGGGCATAGATGGCTTCCACACCAAGATTCAAAAAATCCGAGATCAGCTATCAATTGTTGTGGAGCACCCCAACCCATAGAGCTTGTACAATTGGCATTGAATAGTGTCTCAAATGACTGGCAGGTGTTTGTCCAAAGTATCTTGGGCAAAGACACATTGCCTAAATGGGACAGGATGTGGTACGACCTACAGCAGCAGGAGTTGACGCAGGCTCTAGTAAAGAGTAATATCAGTGGCAGTAGCAACAAGGGCGTGAAGGGTGAGAAGGAAGAGGAAAATGTGGCCCTAGCATCTAAGGGTCCCAGTCAGGGGAAGGGGTAAAAGAAGAAGAAGAAGGACCTATCAAAGGTCAAGTGCTTCAAATGTGGCAAGTTCGGCTACTACAATACGCAGTGTCCTCTCAGGAAGAAGGGCAAGCAAGAGAAGCAAGCCCAGGCAGCAGCGCTCGCTGAGATTAATAAGTTGTCCTCTAGGCTGGAGGAAGACTTCGTGATGTTTGCAGCTATACCTCCTAGAGAGAGGTGGGGTGATCAAGAGCTATAGTCCCAGAGCAACGCATACATGGGTGGGGTCCATTGAGGTGTCCTCTTCATGGATCATTACCTTGTTACGAGGGCCCATAGTATTCAGTAGCGGGATGGATTAGTATCAGTGATGCAATTAGATTCCAGAGTGACAGTTACAAACTAGTAGTAGTCAGGTGTTGAGAAGCGTAGTGCAATGTTGGCAGCAGTGTAAGAGTGGCACAGTGCAGAGTCAGCAGCAATGCAGATTCTTCAATGGACAATGCAATAGCTAGTATCAGTCAGAACTCAAGGGACAGAAGCATCATATTGAACATAGTTGATTCAGTATTTAGGATGCTTCTCAGTTGCAGTAAGTGCAGTTGCAACAGCAACAGTTGAGAGGGAGTTGCAGTGTATATGCAGGGCTGGCAGCAGTATGGCAGTGTCAGCAATAGCATAAATGTAGCATCAGAGTTGCACAATGGATGGTGGGCACTGGCCAGACTCAGCAGCATAACAGAAGGTGGTACAAAGACAGGGTGTTGTGGCAGAGTGTGAAGCACTAGAGAGAACACCTTCCTCGCTAAGAGGGAGTGTTAGTTTCTATAGCATCGGAGGTGTTCTAGTCTCGAAACTTTGTGGAGAAGCTAAAACATAGGAGTTCTCCATAACCCAGAAATTGTTTCTGGAAATTCCACCGAGAAGTGTCTCAATTAGATTATTAGCCTATTTTTAATTATTTCCTAACTCCAAACTTAGGAAAAAGGGTTAATTAATCATAATCAATTGAGATAAGGTGTGAATCATCTAGAAACTCACACGGATCGACAGGGAATTAATCTGGGTCAAGTTTTAATCTTGGTCGTTGGAGGTCCAATAGAGGATTATAAGAAGAAGTCGATGGGTAGATGGAGAACACACTTGTGGAGTTCAATTTCCTTCGAGAGTTCAATTTGTCCAGAGAGCCTACAGTTACCAGAAGAGTTCAAGCTTCAGAAGGAAGCAGAGACAGTGAGCTGGAGGAAGTTTTCCAAATGTGGTGAAGTGCATTACAGAGAGGCAAAAAGAGCTATAATGAGGCTAACGCAGGAGTTGCGCAGAAGCCTCTAGAGGCAATTTAATTTTGCTAGAGAGAAGCTGGATTTCAGTTCCAGAGGTCAGGAAAGTGTTCCAGAAGGCTAGAGAGACAGTTTCTCAGCCAGTGGTAGATAGGACGGCTATACGATCAGCTGATTCAGGCAGAGCATGGAAGGTATTGCGCAAGGGTGATGCAGGCTTGCAGAGAGGTTGTTTGGACGGCTCACTTAGAGCTGTAGTTAGAACCGGAATTGCTAGTGCGGGTGAGGAAAATTCCTCACACTATTTTTGCCAGTAATTTCTTTATAGGATTGCCAATTTTCGGCATCCAGATTGTACTCAAAATTTCTCACTGCTGCATAATAATAAAAACCCTCAGCGGTTGCACCGGTTTTCTCGGGGACATTTGTCCAAAAATAACTGTATTAATTTTTGATGTGTGTGTGCTAGCATTTTTCTCAGTTTTCAGCGCTATTATTTTACGCAGTTTTATTTGTGAAGGTTGCAGTGTGATTATTTAGTATTTATTGTAGCAAATAAATTGTTAAGCAATTAGAAGAATAATTTCCAATCACTGCAATAGGATTTCAGACTTGAAAATTTCACATCGAACATCTCAGAGGCCATACAAATGCACACTTCTTGGTTTGAATTCTATAATCAAAACAATCTCACTTTATTATTGTTTTCTTCTATTTCTTTTTTAAAATGTAGTAGTTAAGGCAAACCCCTCACATGGCTATGTATATCTTGCAAACAAGACATAACATCTCTCTTTCCTTTCCACGAAAGAAAATGTTGCCAGAACCAGTTCCAAGACAATTCATCCATGACGTGTCAAAATTTCTGAAAACAAGAGTTTTACTGCAAAACAGAAATTTCACCTCTTTAACTAGAGGTTTCATTGTGGATTCAGCCTTCGGGTTGTTATGAAATATCAAACAAAACAAAAATTGAAGATTACAATATTTCAACCCTTAAGACCCCAATCTTCTAAGTAATCCAAGAATTTCATCTCAAAACCTTAAATTGAATTCTCCAAGGGATTGAACTCTAACCCTAGACTTCAAGATGCTCTACGAAGATCAAGAAACCCTAGTACAAATGAAGATCCAAGAGAGAGAGATGACTAGTGCACTCCTAGTCACATCTATAACACAATAGTAAATAAGAAAGAAGATCACTATGATATGAATGGATCATCATTTTCAACATCTTATTTATCACAGGAGTAAGGCCCGGCAACAAGAGAAAGCTCCAATGAAGACATCCTCCTCCCATATATAACTTCTCCTAGGGTTTCCTCATGAACCCAACCAAACCATTCCAAGAAGACCAGGTAAAAAGAAATGACTACCATGACAATGATAGAGAAAGGATCCTCTCCTTCCTCTATATATATATATTATATATATATATATATTATATAGAAAGGTAAGGGAGGCCAATAATACAAAGTGTGCCAATGCCCTTACAAAGCAACCTACAATAATCACTTGTAGGCTCACACATGTGAAGCATTATTGCAGTGTTCCCTAAATTCGAAACACAACCAGGTATACCAAGAATACACATGCAGAAAACCAATTACAAGAGAAAATAAGATCAAATATACAAAAGATTTCGCTGTATTGTGATAATCAAAAGAAGGAAAATAATATTCACTTGCCTCTTAAGGTGGGACGACCTTTCACTAAGCAAAGCTCCTAATACCTCAACACAAGACAAACATTACATAGCCTACGATTTCTTTAAATATATTCTCAATATGAAAAACCATAACTACTAGTGGTCCCATCACTAGTGGGCACCAACTACCTAGATGGCTTTATAAAGTGGACCCTTTTACATTAAAATAACTATCCACTACTATCTAATGGGCCTTATTCAAAAGGATGGTTGCATACAATAATTAACTAACTCCTGGGTAACCTAAAATAGAGAGGTTATAGTAGGACCTTAACATGCTCTCCCCCTTCAAAAGTAGTGTTTTCCTCAACGTTGACTGTGAGGAAATTGTTGCAGCATCATTGTTGATTCCCATGTGGCATCTTTGAGCTATATATCTTTTAACTAGATTAATACTTCACAGACTATGCACTAAAACAATTGACACTTTGGGGTATCCAATAATGTTTCTAGTTCGAGCCAAATAGGGCCTTCCTCATCAAGTTTTGATGAGTTAACTGCACCTTCTTTGATCTCATAACCTTCTTTAGACAAGATACATGAAATATTGAATGACTTTTAGAGTGAGCTAGGAGAGCCAACTTGTAGGCCACTTGTTTATAGGGTTGAAGGTGAGGAAACACCTGAGCCCCTTTCTATAAAAGACCATTCGAAGCAAGATAGGTCAACTTGTTGCTTCATTCTATTTTGAGCCTTATCCAAATTGGCCTTCAGTGTGCGAAGAATGGCTTCTCTAGTGTGGAGTGCGTAATCCACTAGCTAAACCTTGGAGGTGCCTAGTAAATAGGTAGTGACTGACAATGGTTTTTCGCCATTGATAACTTGGATTATTTAGGTAGCTCCATGATAAGAGATATTGTACCACCATTCTTATTGTACTCAAAATATATTTTCTTTTGACTCTAGCATTTAAATATGCTTTACAATAATCAATATAAAAACATCAAGTGGCCAAATATATATTATGAACACTGGCCATAGTTACAAAATTCAACAACAACGAGCCTGTAGCACAAATTCCGAGGACTCAACAGTCAACTTGTGGCCCAAATTTCTAGGAAGATAAGTACCTCAGATTTTGTATTTAATGTTGCACAAATTTCTCTGAACATTTGAAGCAAATAAAATTGTCCCTGGAACTGGTTTTTCCCTTGTGGGTTTTTTACAGGATCTATGTTTGACCAAAAATAAGTGTCCCAAAATTGTGTGAATGCTTGTCTAAATTTCCTTATCAACTGAAAAGTGAAAAGTGAAAAGTGAATTAGTAGTGGCAGCCTGTAATGTTTCTTTTAAAATTTGCATTCAGTTTATTTATCAGCATGAGCATGTGGGATTGTGGACATTAAACTCTATGCAGAACAAGCTGAAACTGGGGAGGGCTACAAAATAAAAAAAATTATACATGGTATCAGAGCAGTGAACCTTCAGCTGATATAGAAAAGACAGCAAGCATACGTTGTGCTAAAAAAAAGTTAATAGCAAACCAAACTGCCTACATACCTAGAGAATTGTGGTTGCTGATTTTCGGATTTGAGAAGTTGTATTAGTTGAGAAGGTCATGGCTACTAGTTTGAGGGTGGAGGATAGGCTGAGTGGGGCTGAGAATTTGGGCCCATGGAAGGAGAGAATGATGTTGCTGCTTGAGGAAGTTGACGTTTGGGATATTGTAGAGAGTGTAGTACAACCTCCCACTAATCCAGTTCAGTTGGCAGACTTCAACAAGCAAATGTGAAGGCAAGGAGAATCATTCTCGATGCTATTAAAGACCACCTATTCCCTCATGTGACAGGGAAGAAGCTTGCCCATGAGATGTGGGATTCCCTAGTAAAACTTCACCAAAGCACCAATGAGAATTGGAAGATGGTGTTGCATCGTAAGTTATGAAACACCAGGATGACCAACACTGACATGGTGACCTTAGACCTCACCAAAATTACACAGGTGAGAAATGAGTTGGATGCAGTGGGAGAGATCATCCCTTAGGACCAATTGGTCAGGAAGGCATTGGATAGTTTTGTTGAGAAATCTAGGGGCAGCAACATAAGATGATTTCTCTTGCTTTGATAACTGTTTGTGATGTATTTTTCCTTTGCTTAGTTAGTTTCTTCGTTCACTTGTTATTATTAGTGTTTTCTTCATCAAACAACTATCAAACCATGAAAAACAATAAGACAAAGGACACAAGATATAGACAATCAACTAGGGCCAAAACCTCTACAATCTGAGAAAAAACCCCAAGAATTCTTCTTCTTATAAAATCTTTAATTGACGAATTCCAAGACCTAGACCCTTGACCAAAAACCCCTCCAAGACCAAGTCACAATTCTTCCCTTGAGAAACTTTTCTTCCTTCAAAAGTTCAAAGTCAACGCTAGTCAAATTGACTATTACACTATTGTTTTTTGGCTTCTCTTCAACTCGAGAGGCCTGCAATTTTTAGCCTACTTGCAATTACAGAGATTCCACACGTGTGAGCTGATTGGGGCAGATTTGTGAGGCTTCTCTCCTTCGCTTGGCTTAAACACTTCTTCTTGTGAATTCGGCTAGCAAAAATACTCCTTTCTTGGGCTATATCTCAGCTTCTTCAAGGTCTGCAATACCTTACTGCAGAAACCCTAGCTGCAGTCACACGTGTGAGATGAATGACCCAAAAACAATGCTAGAAGACTTCGAACTTCTTCTCCCTTCTCTTCGATGCTCAAGAGGCTCTCTTCCTTTTCTATTTGCACTTCTCTCCTTGTCGTGGATGCTTGATGGATGATCTCTTGAGTGAGGCCGAATCCTCCTATATATAGGCTCCTCTCCCATGCTATTAGGTTGAGTTGTCATTATTCCTAGGACGACATGTCCTTTAGATATGCTGACTTGCTTCTCTTGGATGTCGATTTGTTTGTAGCCCATAGGCAAAATCTTGGAGGGTCTTTTGACTGTATCTTGGACTCAAAAAAATTTTCTTACTACATGTAGCATGCCCCAAATGGGTCTTTGTTAAAATTGGCAACTAGGACCAAATTCCACCTTGGGACAACTCATATGAGGGAGATGATTATTTAATTGGATTCCTCTTTTCAAGAGGTCCAAGTTTGATATAAAAATCATCTCATTCAGACAAGCAGAAGTGTGATTTTGAATATATTTTCTCACATGTACAAATTGTTCAGGTCGGCCTCAGCTTAATGTAGGCTCAAGTAAACCAATAAATGTGTCTTTTCACCCACAACAAAGTGTATAAATAGAAGAGACCTCTCTCCTCATTTGAACATCATTCACTCAACCATTTTTCTCTCTCTTCAAAAGATTGGTTCATACAGCGTGGGATCTTCTCTCACTCTCTCACATGTGCGGCTAGGAGGACTATTTTTCGGGGCCAAAACAGAACCAAAAATTTCAAATTGTTGACTAGCATTGACTTTCTAGTTAGGGTTGAGGGTCAATTGTAGTTGACTGCAAAACTTGATAGGGCTGATTTGATTTTGTATTGGGCTAGTCTATTTAACTTTTGCACTCTCTCTGTTGAACTATTGAATAATAAGAAGATTTGATCAAAGGCTTTTCCCCACATTGGGGTTTTTCCCTGACATCCGCCAAATCTAGTGACCTCTTGTCTTGGCTTGTCTTCTGTGTATATGTTTTATGTTCTATCTGCATTTACTGTCAATATGATTAATGGTTGATGTGATTGCTACTGAAATTTGTTATTGGGTTGCTAAAGAACATTGAAGTAAATTGTGCTAAGCATAGAACATACCATTGTTATGTTGATTTCTAGTAGCATCGAATGTGCTCTAAGTCTCAAACTTTGCAGGGAGGCTTGGGCACATGTATTCCAAAGAACCCATAAAGTGTTTTGGGAAATTCCACCTGGAAACAATTTTATTAAAATAATTAATTATTTTTAATGGGGCCCTAAGTCTAAACTTAGGAAAATAAAATAATTAATGGGTATTAATCTAACTATGGGTGTAACTTCTAGAAGAAGACGAGGATCAAGCAGAAATAATCTTAGCCATTGATTAGCTTCTAATCTGGGTCGTTGAATGTCAATGAAGAGATTATTTAAGGAAGCTTGAGGGTCATTTGGAAGACACAAAGAGAGTTGATCAATCAAATCGAATCGTTGAAGCTAGAGGCAGCGCAGTGATTTGTAGTGATCAAGCAGAGAGGGACAGAGGGAGTTTTGGCTGGAGGATCTTCTCTAGAGCCAAGCATACTCAGCAGAGAGATAGAGAGACATACAGAGGAAGCAGTGCAGAGGGCAGAGAGGGTGATGCAGTGCCAGGAAGGGCTCATGCAGGCCCCACACAAAGCAGTGCAGAGGCCTCCAACGTAGAAGTCTGAGTTTGCTGAGGAGGCTGACGTTTCTAAGTCGAGAGGGCTAGAAAAGGCTTCTGAGGGCAAATCGATCCTCAATTGTGTTGAGAAATCTAAAGGGCCAAAGATGTTAATGATTTCTCTATCTTGATAATTGCTTGTGAAGTAATTTCATTCTTTAGACAATTCAAACAAGATCTTTTATATGTTAGAGATTATTAAATTCATCAACCAGCTACCATGCATAATAAACAAAAGAACAATAACACAAGATGTAGGCAGCAGCGAGGGAAAAAACTCTCCAAACCTGAGAGGAAGACCCATGGTAATTCTTCTTATAGTTTCTTCACTTGACAAAATTTCCAAGACCAATACAAAGACCCCTTTTGATCAATGTGACTCCAAGATCAAGGCTAGATCATTTTGTTAATGCAATTCTTTGACCTGTTGTCCCATGGATCATATCTGCTATCACGAATGGATGATCTGACTTCCTTCTTCCTTCCTCTTCTCCTTCTAAGCTTCCCTTGTCCAAAATTAATCCACTAGCCTAGTAGATCTCTTCAATGCTTGCTTTCAACAAGATGATCTGCTCTCTTCAAGAAGACTATTTAGAAACCCTAGCAACAGATCTGAAGATGACACTTTCCTTCCCACGTGTGGGTGATCCACTTGGTCTAGAAACCTTCTCCTTGCTTCGCTAGGCTAGTAGATTCCTTCTAGGCATACAACTGAATCCTTTAGGCTTCAAATCAGCTCTAATCATGAAGATGTCATGGGACTGTAACACAATCCTAATGGTGACCAGTACCTTCGCATGTGTGGAGGGATTAGGGCTCTTATAGCCCTCCTAAACCCTTGCTTCAGCAGTCGTTCCTCTTCCCATGAATCTGCCTTTAAGATAGACCCAAGACCGAGATTTTTCCTTGATAATGAGGGAAGACTAAGTGATGCCCTACCCTCGCACATGTGACAGACTTCTGCAGCTATGGACAGACTTCTTCTGCGGCTCCCTTACATCGCACTCTTGGACAGATTTCTTCGCATGGAGTGAGACCCAATTGATCTTGTGATAATGTGCTAATGAGGGAGGAGAGACCTATATTTATAGTCTCTTTAACATTGTTCATTAGGCCAACATATATTGAGTTTAGGCCAAATTACATAGTGATATCTAGCCGACATGAATGGATGTATATAAATATATTTAGGCCGAAAATATATTGATTCCTTTTCCTTCGCTTGGAGGAGTCTTTCACTAGCCATTTGATCTTGAACTTTGAAGGAATTTTGCCACATGATTCTACCCTTGATCTTGGAGTCATATATTGTACATTTACAAGTGCAAACATTTACATTAATGACACAATCTATCACCTAGAGCTCATAATGAGAGCTACAAAGACAAATACATTTTTAAGCATGAAACCCATGACTCAAATTCACAAAATATTTTTGCTGGATACAATATACATCATTTGCATTGGAATGTGTCATTATGAAGACCCAACCTAGTTACACTTTCTTCAACACTCCCTCTTAACTAGGGAGGTATTCATACATACATGGACCTTGGACAATTTTTCAAGTTCACAGATGAATTCTCATAAGAAGATCGGATTTGCAATCCATCTGTTATAGCATCATTTCAAGCAACATTGTTTCCATATAGCAAGGCCTTGACTAATAGCTCTATCTCTTAGTCAGATCAGAGCACAATTTTGGCGAGACCAATGACTGATAGACACACATCATCATTGTCTCTCTTAGGGTCATACCCACCCAGGCATTCTCCGAGTATGCCCTACTAGGACTATTCTCATCTTGTGTTCCCAACTCTCAAGAATATCGATCCTCTTGCCCACTCTTATCTTGGATGCCCTACCACATCCTCAAAGAGTGTCGGAAGCCAGATGATTACACAATCCTCCATTCTTTCTTCCAAACTGAAGACAAGAATGTCGTGCCTAAGTCTCCCTCTTAACCAGGGATGAGTTCCAAGTTTCTCTTTTCCCAGAGACTTACTTATGTTCCCTTACTCATAGGAACCTTCCAGAACTCCCTCTTAACCAAGGATTCTATCATTAGTATTTCATAGGGTCTTCTAGTTGACTGATGATCCAATACCTCGATGTCATCAATTTCTTCATATGTAGGGTTCAGCCATCCAGCACTTTCCTTCATCATGTCATTCCTTATTTCCTGGAAAGTAGCTTCCTTGGATCTGCATCTAGGGCTTTCTTCATAGGGCCATCTAACTTCATCTCCTTTCAACGTGATTTCTATAGATCACGAGGTACATGGTTGTGACATCATTCACAACTCTTCTTATCATGGCCCTGCAGACATACCCAGACTTATCCAAAAGGTCAGAAACCAAAAACAAATCACATATTACCTTTTAGGTGATGGCCTTTTCCAGTGACATCTTCTTGTAGGTATCAACAACCTGCATACATGTTGACATATCTCCATAGATATCTGTAGTCAAGGGTCTTCAACTTTTTCAGACTTCTATTTGAGTATCCATATCTTTCTCGGAGATTTCCTCGTCAAATCTTCTTTGGATGTTGACTGCTTCCATCATGGTTGCATATTTCACGATCTCTATCATCCTCACATCATTCATTCCCAGGAACTTCCAAACAGAGTTCCTTAATTGTAGTCAACTACCTCATACTTCATATGAGGACATATTATGTTGATTTCATCTTTAAATTTTTCAGAGGAGGAGATCATTTTTCTCTTGATCATGCTTGATTCATGCTACCTGCAACCATGTGACATGATATTAAACAAAAGTATACATACCTCATTTGTCTTGAATCATACCATGATTCTTGCAGCGGACATCTTGAGGGTTCTTTGACCTGCAATCTAGTTGACTTGATCCTTACAAGTTCTCTTGACCTGGATTCTTTACAAAGAATATTTGCTTGTGAACATTCTTCAAAGATTCGGAGAACCAAAGTGTTCTCATCTTAGAATTTCCTACACAGAGCAATTTTATTTCTTCATAGAATCCTTACATAAAGAAATACAATATGCATTAATCATAACCATTAACAGTGTTTCCAGAGGATTCAACATATCCTCATTCATCAAGTGTTCATGAATGGATGGCATAGAACACATAGTCAGTTCATTCTTTTAAAAGAGTTACTTATGCAACACATAGAAAATGTTCACGAGTCTCAACATGCTATGCTAACTAAGACCTATGAAAGAAAAACAGGAGGTGATCTTTTAATCATAGTAAAGATCCTCAGGCTCCTCCTTTTTCGGCTTCTTTTCATTGTCTTTAGTTTCCTAAACAACATGAGTTGCTTAATGTTTCCTCTTGCCATTCTTATTTTGCTTGGGAAAATCTCTTCGGTAGTGTCCATATTCGTGACATCCAAAGTATTGAATCTTTGACATGTCTTTCTTGGGACGTTGTTGTTGACCAGATCTCTCAAATTTCCCAAACTTCCCTTTTCTTTTGAACCTGGCAGCAAATCCTTGCTCCTTAGGTCCAACTGCAATATCTTCCTTGGCCTTTAGTCGGGCTTCCTCCACTTTGCATATTGCCCATAGATCATTGAGTGAAGATGCCTCCTTCTTAGCCCAAATGCTTGTTGTAAAGTTTCCCCATTCCTCAGGTAGTGCATTCAACTCTATCGTAGTCATCTCTTGATCATACATGATTTCTCCTCGTTCCTGCAACTGATCTCTTATTTCAAAGACCCTCATGAAATATGAAGCTATACCTTCTTCTTTGCTGATCTTCATCTTGTATAACTCATTCCTTAGAGAGATCCCTTCTCCTGCGGTGCTGACAGAGAATAAATCTATTGATTTGTCATAGATTTCCTTGGTTGTTTCAAGCTTGGCTACATAAGGAATCAGAGAGTCCTTGATAGATTCTATTAGAATCTTTTGAACTCTCACTTCGTTCTTGTTATGCTTAGCCAATTCCTGACTATTAGAAGGAGCAACAATTTCCTTTTGGACATAATCAATAACTTCTTGTTCTTTCAAAGTGAGGTCAATCCTCTTCTTCCAAGCAAGGAAGTTGGCAACTCCAACCAACTTATTGCTCTCCTTGCAAGAAGACATCCTTTTCAACATTAGGTTTGCTCAAATAATCAAGATACTTACTTGATGAAATGATCATTGAAACTTGACTTTAGATGGTTGCCTTCAAGGAGCTTGAGGAAGCTTGACTTCCCTTGAATGCTAGGGAACCTGAGATCAGCTTGCCTTATCCTTGATGATCTACTTTTCAGCTGAAGTAAGAGGATTCTTGATTCTTCCTCTTCTAGATCTTTCACCTTGATAGATCTTAGGATTTCAGAATATGGATCTGAGTTCTGAATCTTTCTTTTGCCTTCACCTTCAACTGCTTTGCCTTTTTCTTGATGTTCTTTATCAGCCCTTCCTTGATGTGTTACCAACCCTCTGATACCATGTTGAGAAATCTAAAGGGCTAAAGATGTTAATGATTTCTCTATCTTGGTAAGTGCTTGTGAAGTAATTTCATTCTTTAGACAATTCAAACAAGATCTTTTATATGTTAGAGATTATTAACTTCATCAACCAGCTATCATGCATAATAAACAAAAGAACAATAACACAAGATGTAGGCAGCAGCGAGGGCAAAAACTCTCCAAACCTGAGAGGAAGACCCATGGTAATTCTTCTTATAGTTTCTTCACTTGACAAAATTTCCAAGACCAATACAAAGACCCCTTTTGATCAATGTGACTCCAAGATCAAGGCTAGATCATTTTGTTAATGCAATTCTTTGACCTGTTGTCCCATGGATCATATCTGCTATCACGAATGGATGATCTGACTTCCTTCTTCCTTCCTCTTCTCCTTCTAAGCTTCCCTTGTCCAAAATTAATCCACTAGCCTAGTAGATCTCTTCAATGCTTGCTTTCAACAAGATGATCTGCTCTCTTCAAGAAGACTGTTTAGAAACCCTAGCAACAGACCTGAAGATGACACTTTCCTTCCCACGTGTGGGTGATCCACTTGGTCTAGAAACCTTCTCCTTGCTTCGCTAGGCTAGTAGATTCCTTCTAGGCATACAACCGAATCCTTTAGGCTTCAAATCAGCTCTAATCATGAAGATGTCATGGGACTGTAACACAGCCCTAATGGTGACCAATACCTTCGCACGTGTGGAGGGTTTAGGGCTCTTATAGCCCTCCTAAACCCTTCCTTCAGCAGTCGTCCTTCTTCCCATGAATTTCGGTTTAAGATAGACCCAAGACCAAGATTTTTCCTTGATGATGAGGGCAGATTAAGTGATGCCCTACCCTCGCACGTGTGACAGACTTCTGCGGTTATCGACAGGCTTCTCTGCTGTTGTGGACAGACTTCTTCTGCGGCTCCCTTACTTCGCACTCTTGGATAGACTTCTTTGCATGGAGTGAGACCCAATTGATCTCGTGATAATGTGTTAATGAGAGAGGAGAGACCTATATTTATAATCTCTTTAATGTTGTTCATTAGGCCAACATATATTGGGTTTAGGCCAACTTGCATAGTGATATCTAGCCAACATGAATGGATGTATATAAATATATTTAGGCAGAAAATGCACTGCTTCCTTTTCCTTCGCTTGGAGGAGTCTTTCATTAGCCATTTGATCTTGAACTTTGAAGGAATTTTGCCACATGATTCAACCCTTGATCTTGGAGTCATACATTGTACATTTACAAGTGTAAACATTTACATTAGTGACACAACCTATCACCTAGGGCTCATAATGAGAGCTACAAAGACAAATACATTTTTGAGCATGAAACCCACGACTCAAATTCACAGAATATTTTTGTTGGATACAATATACATCATTTGCATCGGAATGCTTCATTATGAAGACCGAACCTAGTTACACTTTCTTCAACGAGTTGAGTTGATGCAGGGCTTTAGAGGCTGACGCATGGCCCACACAGGGGCAGCGCAGAAGTAGCTGGGGAACTCATTGGTTCAGCTGTCAGATCAGCCGGGAATTGCAATGTAGAGTGAGGTAATCTCACTAGTTTCTTCTGCTAAGTGATTTTCTCTGTAACGGGATTGTCAGGAAGACATCCAGTAGTTGTATTCAGAAATACCTCAGCTTAATAATAAAGCCCTCAGATTTGTTGCACAGGTTTTCCCACATTAGGCTTTTCTGGGGACGTTTGTCCAAAAACAATTGTGTCATTTGTGTGTATCTTTCTCTATTGTTCAGTTTCTTGTTTCGACATATTATTTAAATGGTGTAGGCTGCAGTGTATGTATTTCGATGTTTCCCGTAGGAAACTGCAAATAACTTGTTCATGTAAATCTAACAAGTAGAAGAAATATCATCAGTGCTGCAGTAGGAATTCTCGGGTTTAAGGAATTTTCATTTGCTATCAGAGCAATGCAGGTGAAGCAAGAAGAACAGTGCCAAAGAACCCAGCGCTGAGCAGAGAAGGAGGTTGAATAGCTGCAGCAAGCA
Source organism: Pinus taeda (assembly GCA_000404065.3). Taxonomy (NCBI): domain Eukaryota; kingdom Viridiplantae; phylum Streptophyta; class Pinopsida; order Pinales; family Pinaceae; genus Pinus; species Pinus taeda. The sequence continues at coordinate 279,088 of APFE030964806.1, read as the reverse complement.
GCAGTTCGAATCCGCAGAGGGGTTTGCGCAGTCCAAGCTGGAGGGCTAAATTTCAACGCAATCTCTCTCTGAGTCAGTCGACAGAGAGGAAGGGCTTCTAGTGGAAATCTTGTCGTGGCAGAGGGAGCAACACTGATCCTCGGCGTGATAGAGAGCTGGTGGGACGCAGTTTTTCTGCAAGCCGTTTTGCTGGGTAGAAAAACATCATAAAAGAGAAGAGAAGCACAATGAGGGAATTTTTCCTCAGTAGACTTCCTGCCACGAAGTCTGTTTTCTTATTGGTTGAGCAACAACAGTAAGAATAGAGAGGAGTAGTTCCACATTTTCGTGGCAAAGATGGCAACCAGTGGTTTGAGGGATCGGGATAGATTGGATGGAGCATCCAACTATGTCATCTAGAAGGCAAGGATGTCATTTGTTCTAGATGAGCATTCCCTCAAGACATATGTCCACAACGTGGTGGCTGAGCCTACAGATCTAGATCCGCTGAAGAAGTACAAGGCAGAAATGGCGAAGGCAAAGAGAATGATCATTGATGGAGTGAAGGATCATGTAGTCTGTCACATCGCTAGCAGAGAGACTGCTAGGGAGATGTGGGATGCATTGTTTATGATATATCAGGGATCTTCTGAGCAACAGAAGATGTACTTAGAGAAAAAACTGAGATCTGAACAGATGCAGAAGGGGGAGCGCATAGATCTGTTCCTCACGAAGCTTCTAGAGATCCGAGACGAGTTAGCAGCTATGGGGTCTATGCCTCAAGGGTCCGAGTTGGTTAGAATGGCCCTCAATTCAGTCTCAGATGAGTGGCAAGTCTTTGTCCAGAGAATCCTGGGCAGGGTAACTTTGTCGAATTGGGATGAGATGTGGGCATCTCTCAAGTTGTTAAAGAATCTAGGGAAAAGTAGTGTTGTGATGATTCTTCGTTACTTGATAAAAATTTGTGGAGTCTTTTTACTTTTCTTGTTAGCTTATGCTTCTTCTTCTTCTTACTAGTGTATATGTGTGTACTTCATAAAACTGTTACCAAAACAAAATAACAAGAACACAAAGTTTGGCTCTCTACCAGGGACAAAACCTCTCCACTCTTGAGAGGAAAACCCTTTGTAAGTTTTCTCTTATTTAAGCTTCTTATTTGAACAACTACCAAACCGTAGACCCTTGACTAGGACATCCTCCAAGCATAAGTCAAATCCTTCCTCTTTCTGCACTATAACTTCCGACACATCGACCTCTGTCTTCCGGCACTTCTGCTTCTTCTTCCAACACTTCATTCTTCCTTCTATAGTAAGTAGATCTTCTAGGAGAGATATTTCTATTTGGTGATATCCTTCACCTAAGGATGCTCACTCCTTCTCTAGATCATCCAATTTCCCTTTTGTTGAATGGTAGTAGGTTGAGTGTGACAGCGCTACAGCCCTAGTCTTCGCACATGGGAGGGTCCTAGCTATAGGTATATGGCTCCTTCTAACTTCACTTGAGATCCTTCTCTCTTCGCTTGGATGGGAGGCCTTGTAAGCCTATTTAGAAGCCCAAACAATGATAAACTTGAGACTATTATATTGTTGTTTCTATGACTGCAGAGGTGTCTTTGTTTCTCGCACATGTCACTGTGTTTCTCCTTAAAGACTGTCCCTTTGACTTCGTCTTTTACTTCTCCTTCGTTGTACTACAGGCTCCTCAAACCTGTCTTTTCTCCACCCCTACTCGGTTGTCCTTCTTTGCTGATTTCAGAGCTTGATGATGCATTGTATGAGGAGTGTACAGCCTCTATAAATAGAGGTTTGTCCCTCCTCTTTAGGCCGACTTATAGTTTGCACTATAATTCAACTTTTATCCATCGTTTTGTCGCTTGGAGACTTCGTTGATGCTAGGAGAGGATTTGACTATGCTTGGAGATGTTCCCATGACCTTGAACGATAACATACATGATGTAACAAGCCCTCAAAGGGTCTTATCATAATTACATTTTGACTTTGATTCTCTAGAAGCACTTCAAAATGTGCTTGACCTATTCTCAATGAGCAAGAAACTCATTCACAAATAATACAAAAATAATTTCTCTTTTCTTTAACAAGTACAAATATCAAAATTACATTTATGAAGACCGAGCCTAGTTACATTTCCTTCAACACAAGCAAGAGGAGTTGAGGAAAGACTTGGTCAAGTGTAAACTTGACGGAAGCAGTAGCGGTGGGTCGAAGCCCAAGGAGTTGAATGAGAATGCAACGCTTGCATCGAAGGGGCAGCAAGAGCAGCAGAGGCGGAAGAAGGACGTCTCGAAGATCAAATGCTTCAAGTGTGCTGAGATGGGTCAATACGCAACACAGTGTCCTCTCAGGAAGAAGGACAAAGATGAGAAGCACGATTCAAAGGTTGCACCCGCGAAGATCGAGGAGTTTGTCATTACAGCTGAGATACCTCTAGGAGGGAGGCGAGCAGATTTGGAGTTGTAGTTCAAAAGAGCTACAGATGGGCAAGATCCTTGAGGAGCCCACCTCTCGGATCAAATCCTTGATACTGGAGCCCAGATCAAAAGTAGCAAGATGGACCAATTTCAGTTGATGCAGAAGAGTGTTGGAGCGACAGATGCAATGACTAGAACGCCAAGTCTGAGCAGCCTAGTGCAAAGTTGCAGCACTGCAGGAAGGCACAGTGCAGTAGCAGCAGCAGTGCAGTGGCTTTAGAGGGATAGCGTGGGGCTAGCAGCAGTCAAATCTTCAACATCGAGATGCGTCTATACTGAACACTTGTTCAGTAATTTGGGATGTTTTTCCGTTGTTGATGTAATAGCAGCAGTAGTTTGCAGTGCAGGGGCAGCTCGCAGTACCAGTGCCAGTGCCAGCAGTAGCACGGATGCAAAAATTTAGAGGGAGTTGCAGTACGGATGCAGTGTTGACAGTGACAGGGTCAGCAGCAATACAGATGAAGCATTTGCGCAATAGTTGGTGGACAACATGTCAGAAAAAACAATTGTGTCATTTGTGTGTATCTTTCTCTATTGTTGAGTTTCTTGTTTCGATGTTTTCCATAGGAAATTGCAAATAACTTGCTCATATAAATCTAACAAGTAGAAGAAATATCATCAATGTTGCAGTAGGAATTCCCAGGTTTAAGGAATTTTCACATGTTATCCAAAATTAACATGGAATCAGAGCTCAGGTGAAGACAAAGCCCAAGAAAGAGTGAGGAAAGCAATCACTAAGGGAAGTTGTTGGACAAGAATTTGGAGCTAGCCTCAATGACAACTACAGCTTACTTCAAATCTGAGGACAAGCTTAAGGACAAATCCGACTATCATGCATGGAAGAAATCTCTGGATTTGACTCTAGAAGAGAATGAGGCTTTGGACTATGCCAAAGGAAGAGTAGCGGAGCCTCCTTCAAATGCACCGGCTACTACAAAAACAAAGTACAAGAAAGGTGAGGTAAAAGCTAAGAAAATTATTGTTGATTCTATTCACAAGCCTTTGGTTGCCTATATTTCTGATTTGGAAACATCTAAGGAAATGTATGACAAGCTAGTTGGGATGTTCAAAGTAAATAATGCAAATCAAGTTCTCTTTCTCAAGAACAAGTTGAAAGACATCAGGATGAATAAAGGAGAATCCATTCAATCCTACTTCATGAGGATTACTGAAATCAAGAATGATCTCTTATCTATTGGAGAAGTTGTTGGTGACAAGGAGCTCACTCTTATTGCACTTGCAGGTCTTACAAGAGAATGGGATGTGTTTAACACTATCATCCTCAACAATCACAAGATTTTGGGATTTGATGAATTATTGACTAGATGCACTCATGAAGAAATCAGGATGATGGAAAGAGATAAGCCCTCAAATGGAAATAATCCTACCGCTTTCTCCTGTTATGAAACCAGCTCACAAAAAGATAGAAAAGATAGATCAACACCTTAAAATTCAGCCTCTTCAAGGGGGCAACCTCCTTTACATTACACAAATGAATGATTTTTTGATGATTCAAATGACAAAACCTCCTTTCTATATACAGGAGTCTAAGGAGTCACAATATAACCCAGCCGACCTAACGAAAATAAAATAAAGGCACAAAAATAACAATAGAGGGATTCTATGGGGCACAGTAATAACAATATGGGGCCAATAGGGGCACAACCATATTAATAAGGGATACAACTACAATAGTAATAGGGTAACCACTAGTATTATAGGGACCTAACATGCCCCTCTCCTTCAAAAAAGTGTTGTCCTAAACGCTTGAGTAGTTATGGATGCTTTTGTATAAAATTCTCATCCTCCCATGTGGAATCTTCAGCGGATAAGTTCGTCCACTTGATGAGATACTCCGAAATTGATCGATTTCGTAGCTGTCGAGTTCTTGTTTCTGTGACTGCTTCCGGTTCCAATATAATTTTTCCTTCCTCGTCAAGTTCTGGCAATATTGTTTGA
>APFE030964806.1:241875-265266 GCA_000404065.3 Pinus taeda | reverse complement strand
CAATCATAAAGCATAAATAATACATTATAATTTATTATACTTAAACATTAAGATTTAATTTACATCACATTTACTCATGAATGATCACATAATGAAAAGAAAAATATGGGAATATCCAAAAGCAACGTTTATTATATATCCAAATCTCAAAATCAGCCTTTATTTATATTAATATATGAGGCTGCAAGTACAATAAAGACTATAAGGCTGCAAGAGAGAGATCCAAATTAGGATTTTCTGCATCCAAATCCCATTCTTTAGAAGGACCGTTGTTGTATTGGGAGTCTCCTCCTACATAGTCGAACGACCTTAGTGCTCTTGATTAAATACACGTTTCATACCCTAGTACCCTACATGATCTTGATTATTGGGAGTTTCCCTTGCATAGAGGGCTTGATTCTCTTGATTAAATACAAGTTCCATACCTTAGTACATGATAAAATCCAATGGAAACATTGCAATCCCCCCAATCCTAAAATCCTGAAAAACAGATAAGTCTGTTGGATTTTGAGTGAGATCTAAAATTCTACTTTCTCCATATGAAATTCAATGAGGGCGAAACCACTCTCAAACATCCTGAGTCATTTCATGGTAATGTTAAAAATTTAAGTAAAAGGATGAAAATGAAAAATAAAGGAGAATATCACTTTTACTTTAAGAATTTAACATTACCATAAACAGCATATGCCTCAAACTTCCTGATGAACTGCATATCAACACTAGGGCAAAAATTCACTTTTATAACTTTAGACACACATCTAGAAGCAACTAGAAGTCACTAACATACCCTAAAAGTAAATTAAAAAACAAATTAAAAATAAAAAATAAAAAAACACAAGTTAATGAGGAAACGTGGGTCGTACGGCTCTGAAACGCGTTTCTAGCCGTACTGGCCACGTTTCCGTTTCGAGAAACATGGCAGTACAGCTGAAATGCGTTTCACAGCAGTACCAAACGCGTTTCCGCGTTTCGTACCCGTTTCGTACGGAAACGGACCTCTATGCCACGTTTCCTGCAACATAGGCTCCAACACATCAGGACGGATGAGCAAGTCGCAAACATTCTCACGAAGCCCTTATGGAAGATCAAATTCTTAACCTTTCGAGAGAGACTTGAAGTCGTGGAAAGACCCTCTTATGAGGGTCCCACATGAGTTGGACACTAAGATCTGGAAGCTCCTGGGGGCTTGGGGTACTTCTTGGAGCTATGAGCGACCATAGGGTGAGTAGTTCACCTTCCCTGTGATACCCCATGATGGTTGACATGTATGTAGGGTAAGTGATTCACCTTCCCCTACAATTGACATATGCATAGGATGAGTGGTTCATCTTCTCCTGTCGATGCCCCAGCATACATCCTACCCATGGAGTCCAGGATTCATGGGAAGTACCTCTCATCTGGCCAATGAGTTGGGAAAAGTGGTTAGGGACCATAACACTACCGATGGACGCATCGTGTACTGCCATACTCCCTATGACTAGGATGCATGGTGTTCAACAACTTGATCTGAGATCAGGCACTGACTTTTGTCAGTAGAGAGTGGTGAGGTCTTGTGATTCACTCTAGATCACGTATTCTTCATTACTACTTCATGGTTCAGTAGAACAGAAAAATGATGATAGAGATGGTACATGACGACCTGATGGCATGATGATGACAGATCTATTGGCAGGTGGAATTCTCTCTAGTTGAAAGGGAGTGTTAAAATTGGTAACTAGGGCCAAATTCCACCTTGGGACAGCTCACATGACGGAGATGATTATTGCATTGGATTCCAGTTTTTGAGAGGTTCAAGTTTGATGTAAAGATCATCTCATTCGGACAAGCAGAAGAGTGATTCGAATTTATTCTCTCACGTGTACAAATTGTTCAGGTTGGCTCAGTGTAATGTAGGCTCAAGAAGCTCAATAGATGTGTCTCTTCACCCACAACAAAGCATATAAATAAAAGAGACCTCTATCTTCATTTGGACATCATTCACTAAATCATTCTTCTCTCTCTTCAATAGATTGGTTCATATAGTTTGGGATCTTCTCTCTCTCACACACATGTGCGACTAGGAGGACTGTTTTTCTAGGCCAAAACAAAACTGATAATTTCAAACTATTGACTAGCTTTGACTTGCTGGTTAGGGCTGAAGGTTGACTGCAGTTGACTGCAAAATTTGACAAGGTTGATTTGACTTTGTATTAGGCTAGTCTATTTGACTTTTGTACTCTCTCTCTCTCTACTGAACTATTGAATAATAATAAGAAGATTTGATCTAAGGGTTTTCCCCACAATGGGGATTTTCCCTAGCATCCGCCCAATCTAGTGTCCTCTTGTCTTGGCTTGTCTTTTGCATATGTTTTATGTTCTATTTGTATTTACTTTCTTTTGCATATGTTGTTGAAGGAAATGAAACTAGGCTAGGTCTTCATAAATGTAATTTTGATATTTGTACTTATTCAAGAAAAAGAGAAATTATTTTTGTATTATTTACCAATGAGTTTCTTGCTCATTGAAAATAGGTCAAGCATATTTTGACCTAAAAGAGGAGGGACAAACCTCTATTTATAGAGGTTGTCCACTCCTCATTTGAAAAAAACTTCACTCTAAAATATGCAAGCAAGAAAGAGGACAAGGGAGGTCGAAGATAAGCCAAGGAAAAGGGTAACAAGGGCAACGTGATAAGGAGACAGAACAGCCAGGATAAGAAGACAGTTTTCTAGGGTTTCTGCAGCCACATGTCCAAAGATACAGGAGGCTCCCTACGGTCATTGCAACTGTAAATCACAGTGACAAATATCTTGGTTTTGGGTTAAGAAACAAGGACCATGAGGCCTCCCCAACCGTCAAAGGAGAAAGGAAAGATCAGCGAGGTTAAAGGGATTATTTTAGGGTTCTATCCACATGTACAGCAAGTGAACTTTTGCAGATTTGACAGCAGGTGAAGGTAGCACAGTTAGAGGCCTCACTCTGATATGTGACTAAGTACAAGGTCTCCTAAGGACAACAATGAAGGTTCTATTTATAGAAAAGCAAAGAAGCCCTAATATTCTAGGGTTCTCCTAAGAAGAAAAGAAGCCTAAGCAGCAGAAGAAGGACGAAGTGTTAAGGCACAAAATACCAGAAGACAGAGGACCATGTGTCAGAATTTATAGTGCATAAAGAGGAAGGATTTGACTTGTGCTTGGAGGATCCTATAGTGTTAATTTACGGTATGTTCTATGCTTAGTGCAGTTTACTTCAATTTCTTCTTATTAGCCACTGTTTACCAATCACATAAACATAGAGTTAAATGCAGATAAAACATTAATAGATCAACAGAAAACAAGCCAAGACAAGAGACACCAGATGTGGCAGCTAGCCAGGGACAAACCCCAATGCAGGGAAACCCTTTGATCAATTCTTCTTTAATCTTCAATAGTTCAGCAAAGAGAAATAGTACAATTGTACAGATCTGTAATTTTTATGACAGCGGTAATAGAAGCCCTAACCAGCACTTGCAAAGTAGATCAAATGGTCCACAAATGACCTTGAGTCAACCTTAGTCAACTCAGCCTTCAACAGCAATGAAGGACAGCCCAAAAGAAATGGTCAAAATTGGTCAACGTCTTGGCAGTGGTCAGCCCTAACCAGTAAGCATTGGTCACTTCGTGAGTCAAATCAGGTCCACGGATGGCAGATCAGGATTGCGACTTGCTTGAGGGAGACTCCCCACACTAGGCCGCAGTCAAAATGCCTCCCTCATTGGTCAACGCAATCCTCCCTTGCTTGCTGCACCCAAGTCAACGAAATTCAACGCAGAACAAACCTGTGTCCTCCTCCTTACTGCGTCTTCCTTGCCTCCTTGCTGCGTCCTTCTTCTCCCACATGAGCTACTCCTTATTAACCCAATCAAGTAAGGAGAGTAAGAGAGAAGAAGATAAGATGAGATGAGATGAGATGGTGAAACAATGCCTCCACCTATCTTGTATTTATATGAGACGTTGAACATGTGTGCCACACATTTAGCTACTCGCCGACCTTGACAATTTGTCGAGTAATTACAAATAAATTCATATCTCCATAAATACTTGTCGAAATCGGATGATCGTTAGATCAATCCTACACCTCTCGATGAGAGGAATCCACGAAAAATATCAGTTGCCATAAATAAGATGACCCACATGGAGTTTGGCCCTAGTTGCCAATTTTAACATATAATCAAGGGTCTAGGGTTTGGCAGTTGTTCAAATAAGAAGCTTCAATAAGAGAAAACTTACAAATGGTTTTCCTTTCAAGAGTGGAGAGGTTCTGTCCCTGGCAGAGAGCCAAACTTTGTGTTCTTGTTATTTTGTTTTGGTCGCAATTTGATGAAGTACACACATATGCACTAATAAGAAGAAGAAGCATAAGCTAACAATAAAAGTAAAAAGACTCCACAAATTGTTATCAAGTAATGAAGAATCATTGCAACACTACTTTGCCCTAGATTCTTCAACATGGTATTAGAGTTTAGGTCACACATCAAGGAAAGGGCGACTCAAGAACACTCATCAAGGGGAAGCATCCACAAAGTTGAAGCATCAAGCCTAGAAGTCTCAATCACTTCAAGGACAAGAAGGCTCTACAATCCATCATCCATCAAGGGGGTCTACAAAGCTAGAAGAAGAGCCTTACATAAAGGCACATACAAAGAAGAGCAGATTGAAGCAGGACCTACATCAAGCTACAAGTCATCATCAAGTCTCATCATCAAGCAAGTGTTTCAAGATCCAGGGAAGACAAGCCATCAAGCCTTCAAGGAGGAAGCAATTCCATTACATCTCAAAATCTATCAAGTAAGTACATGTCCCCTTCTGAATATACATCAATGTCTTTTTGCAAGGAAAGCAATAAATTGGTAGGTACCAATAACTTTCTTGCATGGAAGAAGAGAATTGATCTACTGCTCAAGGAGAATGAACTCCTAGAGCATGTCAAAGGGAATATCACTATCCCTGCTAAGGAGCAAACTCAAGCCTTAGCCAAGTACAATAAGGATGAGACAAGAACTCAAAGGATTCTGATAGAATCAATCAAAGACTCTCTCATTCCTTATGTCTCCAAGTTTGAGACATCAAAAGAAATATATGATAAAGTAGTAGAGCTATTCTCGGTATCCACAACCGGAGAAGTAATATCTCTGAGGAATGAATTATACAAGATGAAGATAACAAAGGAAGGAATAGCTCCCTACTTCATGAAAATCTCTTAAATGAGAGATCAACTTCAAGAGCTTGGGGAAGTCATGTTTGATAGAGAGATGACAAATGTAGTACTCGATTCTCTACCTGAGGAGTGGGGAAACTTCACATCTAGCATATATGCCAAGAAGGAAGCAACCACTCTCAGTGAAATGTGGTCTCTATGCAGAACAGAGGAAACCAGGGTTAAGGCAAAAGAATATGTGGGATCAAAGGAGCAAGCATTTGCTACCATGGCCAAAAGAAAGGGTAAATTTGGCAAGTTTGGTATATGAAGAACAAACAACAAAGACATGTCCAAGATCCAATGTTTTAAGATGCCAAGAATATGGACACTACAAAAGGAATTGCCCTAAGATTAATAAGGACAACAACAACAAAAGGAAGAGGGAAGAAGCTCACTTGACTCATGATGTGAAAGAAGAAGGAATGAAGCAAAAGAAAGAAGATCCTCTGGATCTCTACTATGACTAGGTCAGACTCTTTACTTCTAGACTTCTTTCAAAGTTTTGAGTAGAATAGGAGCATGTAGGAATAAATTAAAATTGCATTGCTAGAAACACCCTCTAGAGTCTAGCAGCATGATGTACATAAAGTCCTAGACACTCATGTAGATGTAACACTTATGAGAAGAACAAAAATGCATAAGTAGAAATATCTTCTAGAATATAGGAGCATGGTAGATATAGCTCAAGATATTCATGTAGAAGAAGCATACCTAGTATAAGACTTCATAAATGATGAAAGAAAATTAATCATGATAAGAATCTTAGAACACCTACTTCATCAAAAGAAAGGAAACATTTGCAAGGCAAGGATCTTTAAGGTCCTATGATGGAATCTTCAAGAGAAGGTCCATGAACCAAGGCAGATGTCTCATTGCGAATCCCATTCATGGGATTCAAGAAAAGGGATGATATACAGGGAAGCTAAGATGAAGCAAGAAGGGCCACACCAAGGTCAATCAAATGAAGCAAGGATGATCAAAGGAGAATCAAGATGAGGTATGTATGCATCAAAGTTTAAGTCATGTTATTATTTGTATATTATTGAGTCATGGGTATAAGACTATAACATGATTAAGCATGAAAGAATCTCTTTCACCAAGGACATGCTCGAAGGCATGCACTACAATACGATGAAGGTCAACAAAAGAATATGCTCACATAAGGAGCATAAGATTGCTAACTAAGAAGCAAGAAGAAATGCTGACAAGTCTAGAAAGCAAACAATGAAGGAATGCTCTCACAAGAAACATTAGATGGTTGACCTATCTATCTGAGGAGAAGCAAATGAAGAAAAGAGATCAAGCATGTGAAGAACACAATAACACCGAGAATCACTATCTGACAAAGACCTTGAATATATCTCCCAAAAGAAGGCAGGACAACTCTGATAAAGAAAGGACCCTTGACACCTATGAAGGCCTTGGAGATACAAAAGGTGCAGATAACTGATTCTACTCTACAGAGATGTCGTGATGAAGAAGCCATCCAACAAAAGAAAAAGCAATGTTGAAGCAATATCAGGTTGAAGTCATAATGGGCTATTAGGTCAAAGCATGTAACCTAGCAAGTACTATGAAGCATCCAAGAGGAGAGTATTCTGAAGCATTGACAAGATGACAAAGGAGTAGCCAAGATGACAAGAAAAACCTGATAGTCACTTTCCACGAAGCAATGACATGACAAACCAAGAAGGGAAGTGATCAACGGATGGTGCCCTACCTAGAAGAAGTGTGATCTAAGACTTCATGACATCAATAAAGGAAGGAGATCAAGTAGCTAAAGGACCCACGAAGAAGTTGTTGATGAAGGAAAGAGTCCCCAGTTAAGAGGGAGCTCTGACAAGTCCCTGATCAAGAGGGAGTTTTTGAATCACCCTGATTACAAACGAGTGACAATTGTGTTTTCCATTTCATGGGTCATGCACTAGACCAGGACTAACAGCCGTAAGTCTAGATGAAGGCCATGAATGGAAATGTAGACACAAGATAGACACAACATTCTTGTCTTCATTTGGGAAGAAAGAATGGGAGGATTAGGTAATCATCTGGCATTTGATACTCTTTGAGGATGTGTAGGGCATCCAAGACAAAAGTAGGCAAGAAGACCGATATTTTTTTGAGGGTTGGGAACCGAAGATAAGAATAGTCCTAGAAGGTCATACCCGGAGAACACCCGGGTGGGTATGTACCTTGAGAAACAATGATGAAGGTGTCTATAAATCATTGGTCTCGCCAGCATTGTAGCTCATGGTCTAGTAAATAGATGGAGTGGTTAGTCAAGGCCTTGCACTATGACAATGATGATGGATATGATGCTATAACAAATGGATTGCAAATCTGGTTTCTCTTATGTGAATTCTTCAAGATTGAAAATTGCCAAACACCTTGTAATGTTGTATGAATACCTCCCTAGTTAAGAGGGAGTGTTGAAGGAAATGTAACTAGGCTAGGTCTTCATAAATGTAATTTTGATATTTGTACTTATTCAAGAAAAAGATAAATTATTTTTGTATTATTTGTCAATGAGTTTCTTGCTTATTGAAAATAGGTCAAGCACATTTTGAAGTGCTTCTAGAGAGTCAAAGTCAAAATGTAATTATGATAAGACCCTTTAAGCGCATGTTACATCATGTATGACATCATACAAGGTCATGGGAACACCTCCAAGCATAGACAAATCCTCTCCTAGCATCAATGAAGTCTACAAGCAACAAAACAATGAATAAAATTGAATTATAGATCAAACTGTCGAGTCGGCCTTATGAACAGTCAAGTCGGCCTAAAAGAAGAGGGACAGACCTCCATTTATAGAGGTTGTCCACTCCTCATTTGAAAAAAACTTCACTCTGAAATCTGCAAGCAAGAAAGAGGACGAGGAAGGTCAAAAATAAGCCAAGGAAAAGGGTTACAAGGGCAGCGTGATAAGGAGACAGAACAGCCAAGATAAGAAGACGATTTTCTTGGGTTTTTGCAGCCACAAGTGTGAAGATACAAGAGGCTCCCTGCGATCATTGCAACAGTAAATCACAGTGACAAATATCTTGGTTTTGGGTTGAGAAACAAGGACCATAAGGCCTCCCCAACCAGCGAAGGAGAAAGGAAAGATCAGCGACGTTAAAGGGACTGTTTTAGGGTTTTGTCCACATGTACAGCAAGTGAAATTTTGCAATTTGACAGCATGTGAAGGCAGCACAGTTAGAGGGCTCATTCTGATATGTGACTAAGTATACAAGGTCTCCTAAGGACAGCAAAGAAGGTTCTGTTTATAGCAAAGCAAAGAAGCCCTAATATTCTAGGGTTCTCCTAAGAAGAAAAGAAGCCTAAGCAGCAGAAGAAGGACAAAGTGTTGAGGAGCAAAATGCCGGAAGACATAAGACCATGTACCAAAATTTATAGTGCAGAAAGAGGAAGTATTTGACTTGTGCTTGGAGGATCTTATAGTCAAGGGTCTAGGATTTGGCAGTTGTTCAAATAAGAAGCTTTAATAAGAGAAAACTTATAAAGGGTTTTCCTCTCAAGAGTAGAGAGGTTTTGTCCCTGGCAGAGAGCCAAACTTTGTGTTCTTGTTATTTTGTTTTGGTAGCAGTTTGATGAAGTACGCACATATGCACTAATAAGAAGAAGAAGAAGCATAAGCTAAACAAGAAAAGTAAAAAGCCTCCACAAATTGTTGTCAAGTAACGAAGAATCATCACAACACTACTTTGCCCTAGATTCTTCAACACCACGAGGGTTCTCACAAGTAGAGGGAGTTGACTATGAGGAGACCTTCACACCAGTTGCTCATTATACCTATATTACAGAAGTGATCTCCATAGCAGCTGAGATGGGTTGGAAGATTCACCAGATGGATGTGAAGGCCGTTTTTCTCAATGGGGTAATACAAGAGGAGGTGTACATTGAGCAGCCACAGGGCTTTGAGGTGAATGGGAGAGGATCTCGTGTGTAGGCTTAAGAAAGCCTTATATAAACTGAAGCAAGTGCCGAGAGCATTGTAGGAGAGGATTGATACTTACTTGCAGTAGATGGGTTTCCATAAGAGTGACGCAGATCTGAACCACCTATATTTCATTGTGGTTGGTGAGGATCCAATTATTCTAGTTTTGTATGTGGATGATTTGTTTATTACAGGAGATGAGAGACTCATCCAGCACTGCAAGAGGGACCTTGCTTTAGAGTTTGACATGACCGATATGGGATTGATGCACTACTTCCTGGGGTTGGAGGTTTGGCAGGGGGATGGGAAAATCTTTGTGGGCCAGGGTAGATATGCAGGTGGCATACTAACAAGATTTCGTATGGAGGATTGCAGGCCTATGGCTACTCCAATGATCACCAACTGGAAGAAGTTGCATGCTTCAGATTCCGAGTTGGTGAACCCCACTATGTATCATCAATTGGTCGGTTCGTTGATGTATCTGGTCAACGCTAGGCCAAATATTTGTTTCATAGTCAACACATTGAGTCTGTTTATGATGGAGCCCATAAGGGTGCACTAGGTGGCTGCGAAAAATGTATTATGGTACCTACATGGCATAGTGGACTATGGATTGGACTATATTCAGGGGGATGGAGTCAGATTGACAAGCGGTACAGACTCAGATTGGATTGGCAGTGCTAGTGACTGGAATAGTACTTCTGGATATTGTTTCAGGCTGGGTTTGGCAGTTGTGTCGTGGTTCAACAAGAAACAGAGATCAATGGCACTAAGTTCTGTGATTGAGTACATTGCAGCCAATTAGGCCAGTTGTGAGGCTATTTGGCTTCACAAGTTTTTGTGTGGTTTATTTGGCCAAAGGTTGAGACCTAAGTTACACGAAGCACCAAAACGTTTCGGAGTTTCCGAAACGGGTACGTTTAGAAACGTCACCTCCCAAAAATGGAAACGTCAGTCGAAACGTCGACCGAAATGTTTTGTATGTATATATATATATTAAAAAAAAAAATTATAAATAAGTGAATAACACATTATCTTGCAAGAAAAAATGGAATAATACCCATAGATGACAATTTAGAAGGAAAACTAAGTCTATATTAACTCTCATAAATGATTACATGATGGTCGAGTTTCGGAGTTTTGGGTACGGGTACGGCTCGAAACGTCGGATTCCTAGAAGTTTCGTGCAACATAGGCTGAGACTGACTATGATATACTGTGATAATTAGAGTTGCATTAAACTCAGGGAGAATCCAGTATTTCGTGACCAGTCAAGCACATAGAGATCAAGTACCCCTTCATTCATTATTTGGTTTAGAGAGGAGCAGTGAAGCTTGAGTACATATCCACTGAGGAGCAAGAACATGACATTCTCACCAAGTCATTGCCAAGGGGAAAGCATGTGTAATTCAGAGATATGATGGATGTGGTGAGAAACACCTTCCTCAATAAGAGGGAGTGTTGAGAAAAGGTACAAGGAGATGCTTCCTAATGCTTTAGCCATTTAGCCTAGGAAAACACATTAAAACACCTTTTTCGTGAATTGTGACTTTATGAGTTATTAAAGTCATGTGACTTAAAAATCATTTTATGAGGTACTTTAGTACTATGTACTTTATATTATTAAAGTAACTTTATGTTTTTAAAGTGACTTTATGTGGAAAAAGGTACAAGGTACAAAAACAACATTAAAGAGACTAGGGAGGCTCTTAATGAAGTGGGGACAAGAAAAAAGGGGTCAAATGAAGATTAGATCTCCATCATTGATCTATGAGAGCTAAGATATAATCTCAGCCACGGATCAAAGGGTTAGGATTCTCTCATCATTACAAGACACTAAAAAGGGAAAAAGGCAAAGTGAGCTCAATTCATTCTTCATGTGCATTTGTGAAGGAGACGGGAAGAGCAAGAGGAGAAGGAAGGCTGAGAGAGCTAGTTTGCTGAAGGAGAATCAAGTGGCGGCAAGGACAAGACTACCCTCAAGCCTGAGTTTTAAGGCTGAGATACAGGCACATATATCAAGGCAGCGACAGCAGTTTGAGAAAGACCTTATTGTCTTGAATTCCTAGGCTGGACTGTGAAGGAGGTTCAGCAAGTTCAGTAGTCCAAAAAACAAGGAGATAAGAGGCAGCTTTAGCGAGTTTTTGAGGCACATCTTCTGCACAGATTTTGAGGCAATCAGAGCATTAATGTCAAAGCTGACAACGTGGATTTCAGAGCAGAGTCTTCTTAGACAATAGCACAATTTCGCAAGCAGGAGAATCTGACAGAGATTCAAAAATAAGGGAAGAAATTCTACGTAGAGGCACAAATTTTAGGGTTGTACAGTCAGCCTATGGCACAAATTCTGAGGACTCAACGATCAACCTATGGCCCAAATTTCTAGGGAGAATAAGTACCTCAGATTTTGTATTTAATGTTGTACAAATTTCTCTGAAAATTTGAAGCAAATAAAATCCTTAAAACTGGTTTTCCCCTTGTGGGTTTTTCCAGGGTCTATGTTGTTCAAATTTATAAGTCTAACTGTTAGAAACCCTTCATGTACTTTTCTGATTTATTTCTACCTACTTGTTCTGATTGATTAACAAGTTATTTACCATGTAAATACTGAAAATAAATACAAGTACATGTTCAACACATTACAGATTATCGACTGAAGGAAACAAAACAAGCACACAAGTGACATTGTTGTTTTTGGACCAATGTCCCCGTAAAAACCCAATGCGGGAAAACCGGTGCACCTATCTAAGGGTTTTAATATTAAGCAGTTTCAGAATACAATCTGGGTGCCAAAACCGGCTCACCCAACAGAGAATAATCTCGGCAATAGTACCTCTCAATAAAAGACAGATGTTCTGGCTGAAACCCCGGATAAACACTCCGACAACTCCCAGCTCCAATCTGCCCCACGAAAACTCCAGCGTCAGCCTCTAGGGACTATGTCAGCCCTCTCTGGACCAGCGTCTGCCCAGTGTCACCCTAGCTCGCCCTGCGTCAGCCTCTGGAGGCACTGTGTCAGCCCTTAGAGCCTCTACTTCACCCACATTGGCTCTCTAAGGCACTGCACAGCTCCTAGCTGCCTCTACGTGAACCTCTGGCTAGCTCTGCATCCTTCTTTCCTGGCTTTTGTGCTGATCCTTTTGGTACTATCTCTACCTCTCTGCTTTCGTATTCACTGCCTCTCAGCTGCAACTCTGTTCACTCTTGAGACTTCCTCAGCAAACCCTGCCTTAAAAAATCGAAATCTTGATCAACTCGGTGTATTCTCCAAGTGACCCTCAAGCCTCGTCTTATAATTTTCTCGTTGACAATTCAACGGCCGAGATTAATTCCCTAATCAGCAGCTAAGATTAACTTTGGTTTGATCCATGACTTTTGGACCCTTCTAACACAGTTTTATATTATTTCACATTAATATTTTATTTTCCCTAAGTTTAGACTTAGGGACTCCATTAAAAATATTAATTATTTTAACATCTCTCAAACTGTTTAGAATCTGCCCAGACCGTTTCTGGGTATTGGAGATCTCATGTGCCTTAGCCTCTCCACCAAGTTTCGAGGCTAGAGCACATCCAATGCTACCCCAAATCAACATATGTTCGACCAAAATTAAGTGTCTCAAAATTGTGTGAATGCTTGTCTAAATTCCTTATCAGCTGAAAAGTGAAAAGTGAAAAGTGAATTAGTAGTTGTAGCCTGTAATGTTTCTTTCAAAATTTGCATTCAGTTTATTTATCAGCATGAACGAACATGTGGAGCTGTGGACATTGAACTCTATGCAAAACAAACTGAAACTGGGGAGCGCTACAGAATCAAAAATTTATCCACTAAACTGATCGGTAACAGGCACCATCTGTTTTCATTAACCTGTGGTACTACATTCAGGGGTTCATTATGCATTTAATATGGAGAATTACATATAAGTACACTTTTTATAATTGTGGTAGCTATGATCTCTCGTTCCTTAGGATATGGTGTGAAGGGTTACACACTCAATTACTTGCCAAATGTTTTTCACTGATTCGGGATGCAAATGATGCTCAAAAAGTACTTGCAAATATCTTATCTCAGAAGTTGCCCAATTTTGTAGAGTTTCTTTGTACATAGCTTTTATCACTGTACATAAAAAGTTTTGTGAGTAACAGCAGAGATCCATCTTAACTCCAGATTTGTTAAGCACCAAGAAGGATCCAAAAGCAATTGGCTACAAAGCTGTCAGTGCTTGAAAGATCCTGATTTAAATGTATCTATGTTAGTGCATGTGTATATAAATAGATATTACTTAATGCTTTATATTCTTTTTTTAAATTTTCCCTTTTACATTAAGAACTTTTTATATAATTTGTATGTATAGGCTTGGATGTTACACATCTCATCCATATTAGGCTGTTATTTCTTTAATTTTTTTTAAATATCATATCATTCTGACTTATGCCATGTGTCGCGTCACCATTAGGCATGGATAATACATATCTCCCTCATCCTAGACTGTAAAATGCACCTCGCTTCCCTCAGTGCAATAAGAAGTGTTTCCTCAAAAAATAAAATTATTACTCAAAATACATAGCTTCAAACTGGAAATATTGAATGATTTTGGTTATACCTCTACCAAGTCAAAATGTGAACAGTTAAAAATCTATAGCAAACCATCACAATCTGATTAGTGGAAAATAGGAATCTAGTTAATGGCATCTCTTTACAGTATACAGGTTTTATTAGATAAATTTTAAATTTTAATGTCAGTTTTAGGGAGTAATATGCACCCCATCCTTAATGGCAAAGTTATCCATGGGCTTAAAGACTGCACTTATCTGACTTTATTATTTTCTCGGATTGGCAAAATTCAACACAACTACACAGAACAAATAGTTTACTAGTTCCAAGGGGAAAAAATTACAATTTCTATCAAGAAATAACCAAGAAGATATTACATTAGTGTACACAATTGCGGCTGAATTCAGGACAGCTTGACTTAATGCGATTTCCAACATCTTTGACGGACCACTGCATGAGATCCTAGGCTGTACATTGTAAACTGGAAGCAAAAGGACATCAGAAGGTCTCACGTCCACAAA
Organism: Pinus taeda; assembly: GCA_000404065.3. NCBI lineage: Eukaryota > Viridiplantae > Streptophyta > Pinopsida > Pinales > Pinaceae > Pinus > Pinus taeda. The sequence continues at coordinate 251,037 of APFE030964806.1, read as the reverse complement.
CACTCCTTCAACTCCAATGCTAATAGATGTAGGACGCACAACAGGAGTTTGCATGACCGTAAAATTTAATGCCACGGTATCATCAATTCCTATTTCCTTGGGTAGGCTCTGCAAGAAGGAATCAATTTTTGTGATACCTTCCACAAGCTTTGATGTCACTGCACTTTCTACTGCAGCCCTAATTCTTCCTTCAAAGGCATCCACCAACCTGTTCAAGAAATAAAAGACAGTATGAATCTTCTATTCTAGTAGATAGAAACATTTAAAATGGACCAGAATATATGTTTGCAATTTTGCTACAATAATATAGACAAAATTTGAAAAACCTCAACGTTCTCTAGTCATAGTGACATTTTAGACAATACTAGAAAGGCACTCATCAAAATGCATCGAACACAACAAGAATAAAAGTTTAAAAAGCAAGCCTATCTCTGAAGTAAGCAGAAATAATATAGATGCACAACATTTAAAGTGTTCATTGAAGTACAAACTTTCTACACTTTAATACACAACAGTTAGTTTTAGGATCCTTTGGCAGCATTTTGTAGAGCCGTGTTGTTTCGGAGAGGTGGAATCTTGTTCTCTGTCTGTTGAAACTCTACATGCTCTTTCCACAAGTTGTATATCCTAATCACTTGTTAACCCCAGGGATACTTGTGACAATGTAGAGTTAAGATCTAAGGAGATTCTATCAGACTCATTTCATTACAGATGCATACAAACATTCACATTGAACAGAGCTTATTCTGGACTCAGTTTCATCAGATTTCAGGAAACTGCTATTTTTAGCAGATTTCTTTTTCAAAATGACCAGAGATCTGGGGACCACATGTCAAAGATGATTATATATGCTTGATCCTTGTGGAAAAGCAAGTCTAGTGAGACTGTTTTCGCTTGCATGCAAAACGATCGGTTTTTTCTGTTTTTCTACATATGGCAGGTACAGGTTGAATGTCATGTTTCCAAGCATGCAGTGATGTGGCAGTCCAAGGTTCCAGTGGTTGAGAAGTGGGGTTAAGAGCAGTGATCTGTAGGTGAACTGTCTATTCTGTAACACAATGTAGTGGATTGGAAGGTCTTGAGGTTTCAGAAAATTCCCTGTGATGAAAACCTACGTTGGCATCTCTGAACCATATCTCCTTTTTCCATATTTATTCTCTCCAAGCTCTTGTTTGAATTGTTATCTTAATCGGTAACTTTGCACATGAGGTGGTCCTACAATTTGGGTTTGCTGTCTTAGCTTTATCTACGATGACCCTTGGTTTGACCCCGTCTTTCCCAAGATAGCATGAGAATTGAATCCAAAAGCCAAGCCTTATTTTTTGTTATGCATGGAACAAAAAGCATTAAAGATGATGTTGCTGAATGCTTAAATAAGAAAAGCTTCAAGCCAAACAAGAAGGCTAAGTTCAACCCTTTTTGTCAAATTGAACAGATGAGAAGGGTTTTTTCCCTTGGCTGATTTCTGTGACTTCATATTACAGGAAAAGGTTCTTCTTATTCTTCATGTCTTCTTCAAGGAATTCGTTGAGGAGGTTTATTATGAGAAGGAAGAAAAACACAGGGGTTAGGGAGACTGTCCTCTAGAAGGCCACCACCTGAAGTCCAAGGCAATACTCTTGTTGCTGGCTTGATTGTAATTTCTTCTTCTCAGAGTCAGCATATGGTTGACCTCATTCTCCAAGGAAAATCCATTGTGATAGATAGGTGGTGAGTTCATCAAAGGAAGAGGCCTGTAACCACCAAGACAGGACAAAGCCTAAGGGATCTGGCCACTGAATTACAATCATCACTTATTGATGAGAAAGGAAGAATTTCATGAAGCCATTGCCGGTGCTATAGCTGAAGTTTGTACAAATTGATATGAAATGCGATGAACAGAAATACCATAGGAAATCTGATTACAAAATTGATATCAGAATGGTAATTTCAGTGGTGCTACACAGGCAGAGATTTTATATGATTGGAAATTATTAGCAGGTTTTTATCACAGAAATGGCACCTAGATTAATTACCACCAGGCAGCTTGTTGTGCGATATTGACATGAAACAGCAAGGTGCTGATGAAAAATGCTATGCAATTGGTGTGTAGAGATTCCTATAGCACATTCATGTTGATGAGATGAAACAGGCCTGAGACCCAACTCGATCCTCCTAGTATGTGTGACAATCTTGCCAAAGGGAAATTAAAAGAGGCTGCTATTCTGTTACTAGTTTTGTCTAACAGGAAATGCTGATTTGATTTGTCTAACAGCTAGCAAGTTCTCATTACCTGTCCCAAGGGTCATGAAGCATAATCCTATTGCAATATTCTGATTTGGCTTGTGAGAAGAAAGTTAGTAAAGGATTGATGTTGTTAAGGTTTCAACACAAAAAATCGCATTTCGATTTATTTTCAGCTCAAAGTTTATCCCCTTTGCATGAGTGAATTAGTGTGTAAATACTAAATAGCCCAGCTTCCTAATTGATCTCTATACTAATTTTGCCAAAGAAACATGGGTTCAACCTCATCCAATTTAACACAGTCTGGCATGCAGGTCAGTGTTAAAGCTCTGGTGTAATATCCTTGGCTGAGGGTAATAATATGAAACTGATTCTGAAGAAGGAAAGAAGGAAAAAAAATCAGTGAAGAGGTGACTTGAACCATTATTCCACTTGTGCGAGGTGACTCGTGTTGAGAAATCAATGCTAGTACAATTAGGGTTAGATTTCTCTTTCTTGATAATTACTTGTGAATTATGTTGGCTTCTTCTACTTATTTGTTATATTATCTTTCAGCAAACAATTACCAAATTATGTGTGCATGAAGATCACAAAAACACAAGATATAGGCACTCTGCTAGGGAAAAACCCTTATCTAGGGGAAAACCCAGTGAAAAATCTCTTCCTTCAATAGTTTTCGTTGAGACTCTTCAACCTAGACTCAGACCTCCTCCACATCAAGCCAGCCTCCTGTTCTTCGATCCAACCTTCGACCTAGTAGCACTTCAACCCTAGCAACTTCGACCTGGCAGCATCCGGTATCAATAGCAGCTTCGACTTTTACAAGGAGATTTTGATCTCCTAAACTAGCCCACAGGAGAGAGAGAGAGATACCAAAACTTTGATTTTGTCCCTCCCTTCCTTCTTGACCAAACTCACACTCCTTTTAGCCTCTTTCTTCACCTTCGCACTTTTTCCCAGCTTCCAGCTTCAAATATCGAACTATGTGTGAGAGAGTGAGATACTCAAATGAATTTGAACTGCCTTGTATATATAACCTTCCAATGAGGTCAAATTGCCTTACTTGAGGCCGACTTGATCTTCATGAGGCTGACTTGATGTGGAGGCTACATAATTCATCTTTCACTCAAAAATTATTCTTTTTGCATCGTTCGAAAACCCAAGAAGGGTGTCATAAAACATACAATGACTCTAATGACTCTATATTAATACTAGGAGTCCACAATGGGGACTTTGACTAATAAAATGATGACCCAAGCATGAAACCCATGCTTTAATAAGTCATTGTAACAATAATAAAAAATATTTTGACAAATATATTTTATGAAGACCAAACCTAGTTACATTTTTCAACACTTCCTCTTAACTAGGGAGGTATTCATACGGAAGATCTCAAACTATATAAACTATGAAAATTTTAGGCACCGCAATACCATGGACTAGATTCCTGACCAAGGCAATCTATCCAAGGTCTCTCAACAGTTTAGGCACCACAATGCCACAGACTAGATTCCTGACCAGGGCAATCTACCCAAGTGGGACTAAGATGGACTAAAGCTTTCAGCCTCTCTAAGTACCATCAGGCTTACTTGCTAACCATCAACCTAGGGATCTAAGTGTGTATCTGAGGTCAGAGCTCCATGACCAATGCCACCCTCTCTACTTCGGGAACTAGACATCAACACATAGTGTTGGCCAGATGTCCTCCCAAGCAATGTGTCTCACACACAAGGCCTCAACAAATCTCTTCCAAACTTTTCTCATCATCAACAAAATCAGCAATATCAACTAAACCAAGCATGCTTCTAAGATCTTCAAACCTCTTATTAGGAAGAGACTTTGTTAGTATATCAGCTACCTGATCGTCTGTCGGGACATACTGTAGCTTCACGATCCCATCCTGCACCAAGTTCCTAATATAGTGGAACTTATTGTTGATATGCTTTGTCCTAGCATGAAACACGGGATCTGCAAACATCTTGATACAACTTTGATTATCACAATTATTCACATGCAGCCACATGCTCTACTTCACTACTCAAAGCAATGGGATCTTGCTTTCTACTCATCTATGAGATCATGGTGGATCCCAAACTGAAGCATCCACTGGTAGTGTTTCTTCCATCAATCTCACTACCACCCCAATCAGAATCTGTGAAGCCAATCAACTTGACTTCTTTGCTATTGTACTTTAGGCAATGATGTATCATGCCACGAAGATATCTCAATATATGTTTGGCAGCTATCCAGTGACCATGATGAGGCTCCAACTGAAACTGACTGAGGATGTTTATAGCAAAGCATATATATGGCCTAGTATTTACCAGCTACATCAGAGAACCTACCAATTGATGATAGGAGGTAGGATCCACGAGACTTGAGTCGGAGCTCCTCAACTTCTTGAGATTGGTGATCATAGGAGTGGTCATGGGCTTGGAATCCATCATCCCAAATTTCTGCAACAACTTGATGATATACTTTCCTTGCCCCAAATATATCTTCCCAAGATTTTGCCATACTTCCAGACCTAGGTAATAGTGCATCAGTCCAAGATCCTTCATCTCAAATTAAGCTGCCAGCATCTTCTTGCATTCTTGTATTCTTCTCTCCACACCTGAATAGATCATCCACATACAATAGAATAATGACTGGCTCATTATTCACAACCTTGATGTGGATATTTGGATCAGTGAAACTCTTCATGAACCCAATTCTTAGAAGGTATGCATCCATTCTTGCATACCATGCCCTAGGAGCTTGCCTCAAACCATATAGGGCCTTCTTGAGTCTACAGACATGAGTATCTCTTCCATTTACCTCAAAGCCTTCGGGTTGCTCAATGTATACTTCTTCATCGATGGTCCCATTCAGAAATGTTATCTTCACGTCCATTCGATGGATATTCCATCTCATTGTAGAAACCAATGAGACCAAAGATCTAATGGTGGTATACCTTGCAGTGGGTGCAAAGGTTTCTTCATAATCTATGCCTTCCTTTTGAGAGATACCCCTTGCAACAAATTTGGCCTTGTATTTATATATGCTTCCATCAACAGCGTGTTTGATCTTGTAGATCCATTTTGAGGTGACAACCAATTTGTCACTAGGTCTAGGAACGATTTCCCAAACCCCATTCTTCATGATGGATTGATATTCTTCTTGCATAGCTTTCTTCCATACTTTTTGATGAGCAACTTCTTCAAATGTAGATGGTTCTGCTTCAATTAGTCTTGTCATTTATGCAGCATATCCAAAATATCTCTTCAGCCTTTTGCTTTCTCTAAAGGTTCATTTCGCAGCTCCATGTCCTTCAGCATCTTCAAGAGTAGCTTTTAACCAATTTGGCCTCTTCATTGTGTTTGGTATGACCACAGGTTGAATAGGCTCACTTGGTCCTTCTTCTTCTTCTTGAATTGTAGAAGGGTTGTCGAGTTGTACTTCTTCTTCAAATATAGGTAGATCTTCGTCATCGGAATCAATAGGAATATCCTTTGATCTTTCATAGGCTTGATTTTCATCAAATATAACGTCCCTAGTTACTTCAATGGGTCTTCCTTCCTTGATGTAGATTCTATATGCCTTTGAGGAGAGACTATAGCCAACAAAGATCCCTTTGATGCTTGTAGAATCTAGCTTCTTTCGTTTGTCCTGTGGAATGTAGATGTAGGCAAGACTCCCAAAGATTCGAAGATGGTCCACACTTGGCTTCTTCCCTGTGAATGCTTCCTCGGGTGCCATATTATCAAGAATTCTATGAGGACTTCTATTTTGAATATATACGGTTGTCATTGCTGCTTCTCCCCATAGAAATGTTGGTAAGCCTTGGTCAAGGAGCATTGTTCGTACACCTTCCATTGTCCTATTCTTTCTTTCAGCCACTCCATTTTGTTCGAGATAGTAGGGAACAATAAGCTCCCTCTTAATTCTTGCTTCTTTACAATATGCAATCAATTCTTTAGAAGTGTATTCCCCACCATTGTCGAATCTCAAAGTCTTTATTTTACTTCCGGATGGGGTTTCCACTTCGCATCTAAAGTCTTTGAATTTCTCAAATACTTCATCCTTTTTCTTGAAAAGGTAGAGCTGCGTCTTTCTAGAGTGATCATCAATAAATGCTACATAGTAGAGATGACCTCCAACTGATTTGTCAGACATGGGCCCACACACATCAGAATGTATGACGTTTAATATTTTTTAGACCTTGTTTCACTATTTGAAAATGGTTTTCTTGTATGTTTTCCCAAAGAGCATCCCTTGCAAACTCCTTCACAATCTTCTTTGATATCGGGGATGCCATGAACTAAATGTTTAAGAGTAGGAATGACCTTACAGTGAAGATGACCATATCTTCTATGCCATAGCTCAATAGGAGAGATTTCCATATGAACTAGGACTTGAGGAGGTGGTGTAATGACTCTATACAAACTTCCTTCACGAACTCCAATAACACTAGCTTTATCAATACTTGAATCTTTTCCCCAAACCAAGAATTTTCCATCAACAAAAGCAACTATATACCCCTTATCTTCTAAGAAGGAAATTGAAAGCAAATTCTTTTTCAAACCTGGAATATATAGTATGTTGTTGAGATGTAGTTTTGCACCATTCTCCAGCTTCAAACATGTTAATCCCAGGCCTCTAATAGCACAGTTGTTGTTGTCTCCCAATCCACTGCAAGGGAAGATGGTTCCTTTGATAAAGTTTGTAGTTGTTTACTTTCCCCTGTCATATGCCTTGATGCTCCACTGTCAACGATCCATGCATTATCATCATTAAGTGATCTTGTAAGTGTAGCTAAGAACCCTTGACTTTTTACCTTGTTGAATAAGTAGTAGACAATCTTCTTGATCCATCTTCTTGTAGAATTGAATCTCATTCTTATCGTAGAGGGAATAATCATTTACTTCAAACCAACGAAGTGATCTTCAATCTTCTTCGACATTAACTCTGAAACCATGCTAAGAAATCAATGCTAGTAGAATTAGGGTTAGATTTCTCTTTCTTGATAATTACTTGTGAATTATGTTGACTTCTTTTACTTATTTGTTATATTATCTTTCACCAAGCAATTACCAAATTATGTGTGCATGAAGATCACAAAAACACAAGACACAAGATGTAGGCACTATGCTAGGGAAAAACCCCTATCTAGGGTAAAACCCAATCAAAAATATCTTCCTTCAATAGTTTTCCTTGAGATTCTTCAACCTAGATTCAAACCTCCACACCAAGCCAACCTCTCCTTCTTCGATCCAACCTTCGACCTAGTAGCGCTTCGACCCTAGCAACTTCGACCTGGCAGCTTCCAACATCAACAACGACTTCAACTTTGACAAGGAGACTTTGATCTCCTAAACTAGCCCACACAAGAGAGAGAGGGAGGTACCAAAACTTCAATTTTGTCCTTCCCTTCCTTCTTGACCAAACTCGCACTGCTTTTAGCCTCCTTCACCTTCGCACTTTTTCCCAACTTCCAGCTTCAGATATCAAACTATGTGTGAGAGAGTGAGATACTTAAATGAATTCGATCTGCCTTGTATATATAGCCTTCTAATGAGGTTGAATTGCCTTCCTTGAGGCCGACTTGATCTTCTTGAGGCCAACTTGACGTTGAAGTTACATAATTCATCTTTGACTCAAAAATAATTATTTTTACATTATTCGAAAGCCCAAGAAGGGTGTCATAAAATATACAATGACTCTAATGACTCTTTATTAATCCTAGGAATCCATAATGGGGACTTTGAATAATAAAATGATGACCCAAGCATGAAACCGAAGAATGAAACCCATGCTTTAATAAGTCATTGTGACAATAATAAAAATTCTTTTGACAAATAAATTTTATGAAGACTACACCTAGTTACATTTTTCAACAACACGAACCATCATTCCACTTGTGCATAAGCAGAAAACCTCCAATTCAATATGCATGGGATGATAGCAAGCACAAGTAAACTGTATACAAGAGATTATAAGCAATGTCATTAATAAGTAAGGGACAGCCTATGTAAGGAGATGTCACCAATAAAAGGGAAAATGTAGTTTTTTCTTTCTTTGAGTTAACAACAGTAAAAAGTACAAAGAAAAAGGCAGCGTTAATAGCCAAGGAAAAAGTCACCTAAACCAGCATTAATTGGACTTATCCTATAGATTAGAGTTAAAACAAACTTTGTAATGAGAAAAGCCATCCAAGGAAGGAAAGCCAACACGCTTGGTGTTCAACCAAAGTCTTTTCGAAACTTAACAAATTTTCTTTCCTTTTCTAATAGTAGTTAGGGTGACGGGGTTCTGGAGGAGAAGGATGTTCTTTATGTTGAAATTGGGTATCACCAGGAGGTACTATCACATGCCCTTGGTGCTAGGCTTGTGAGAGAGAACTGCTCATAAAGTGTGATTTTATGAGTGCATAGGCTTTGCACCCAAGTTGTAGGCTTTGTAGCCAAAGTGATGGGACTTTGTACCCAAGGAGATCATTTAACATTCTAATTTAATGTTGAGTTAATGTTGAAGGTTTATTGAAGGAAAAGGGAGCTTCCAAAGGAACCAATGGTCAAGTATAAATTAAGAGGCCAATGGAGAGGCTTGAGGAACTCATATGGACAAGGAGTGATGGATTCTCCTTGATTGAGGTTTGAAATTGATCAAGAAAACTGTAGAACTGTGACTAGGACAGCAGAGGGTTTTGGAGGGCATATTTTCTATGGTGAAAAAGGGCTATGTTTTGCTTTTGTGTTTGTTGCTGGCAGGTGAGAGGCCGAAAGGGACGGTCATCCCCTAAGGAAGGGCCAACGGGCTAAGAATGTTGAAATTTGGTACCGGAGGACAGGTGGTTCCCTTAGGCTTTGATCTTTGGCCTAGGGAAAAGTGTCCAAAAGATTTTAATTTTTCTCCTAAAGTGACTTTATGATTTTTTATAAAGTTAAAATCTAATTTAAA
>APFE030964806.1:217318-237259 GCA_000404065.3 Pinus taeda | reverse complement strand
TAAAAATTTAGCAATTTCTAGGTTTATATACACTCTGGTCGGAAGATTCTTCTCTCAAGAAACTATCATTCATATTATAAAAAGGTCCTGACAATGGACCCCCTTTGGGGTTCGAAATGTCGATTGAACTGTAATTTTTACTGCAAGTGAATTCTTAGCATTCAATTTGGAAAAATCATTTTAGGGTTCCTTGGTTTCTTCTTTCATTTTTCGAATTTCCGAGTGATTGTATGTTTAAAAGAGAAATTCTTATTTCTTGTGTTATTGGGCAAAGTTAAAATTTTAAGTTATTTTCAATATTTGGGTAATTGGAAATTGGATATCTGCATTTTAGGAAAATAGATAGAGTGGGATTTAGATTTTTTGTTTACATTTCTGTTGAAAAACTTGAAAGACTCTTTGCTTACTTTAGATAGAAATTTGTTGAAATGAAAAGATAACAATTTCATTTTCGATTGCATTAGGATTTGTGTCAATTCCTAATTTCATCAGTTTCACATCCATTATTTTTGAGTCAATAAAAAATCTTAAAATCAATGCTAATAAAATCAATCTAGAAATCTTTTATTTTTAGGGCTATTTTCCACCTACAGTAGACCAGGTTGTAGGGATTTGGAATAGCGAAGTGAGTTAACTTTCTAAAGCTGCAGGAAAACATTAGCATCTTGTGATAGGGAGAAAAATCCATTTATTGCAATTTTTCTCTGGGAAGCTCCCCTTACAAAGGAGTCAAGCATGAGATCATATCAGACCCAGTGAAGTGATCGACCCCACTTCATTGGTTACGAAAGAGTTATTTACACGTACTAATTAAAATACTTCTTAAATGTACTTGGGAGTCACTTGGAAGTGAAACTTGAATTAACCAGGTTGAGGAACTTTCAAGGGGATGAGCTTTGTTACTATGCCCTTGCATTTAGGTTGGATCTGCAACTATTTGCCTAGGTTAAATTGTTTTACGTGGTAACCTTAGAGACCATATTATTAGGGTTTTTCCCCAAAGTTACGGTGGAGGGGAAGTCTTTATTTTACCTAGAATAGACATTGACTAGACTCTCTTGGAAAGTTATGCAGGGTATTCTTCATTCAAGATGGCATAAATGAAGTTTACTTGCACCAGATCATTTACATTAAGAAGGTTGTCAACGCAACTAGTTCCACCCACTTTATCTATAGCCAATTTTAACTTTGTTCGCTATGACATTGGGTTTCATCACCAACTAGTGATTTCACTGTGAAAATCTTGTTTGCATGGTTTGAATCCTTAGATTTTTTAGTGTTTGTTAATTGTTTGTTTTTACATTTTAGAGACCTCGAGATTGGATTGTGATTATTGTTTGATTTTTTGATAACAATTCCATCCCGGTTGAATCACCAAGGCAATAACGTAGAATTCAGGTTAAACCCCCTTAGTTTACATCTAGTCAGTTGGAAAAGATAAAAAATGAAAGGTCAAAATCAACAAGATATAGAATCTTATAACAACGTGAAACATCTACACTTTTACAATCTGAGACAGTAAAAAGTGAAGTGAATCCAAAGCAAGAAGTAGAATTAGGCTTAGTTCATTCTAGCCTAGAGATTACTGAAGTAGTTCCAACTCAATCTAATACTAGTGAATTTTCAGACACTGAACTAATCAAACCAGAAGTAGAAGAAGCTGAGCCTGATATTTGTCAACCTGAATCACTTTTGACTATTATAACTCCTACTCCCAAGCCACCTTCAACTCAAAAGGAAATTGATAATTATGACTATATTTGATGGGCCTCTAAATTAGAGATAAATTAAGGCCCATGCCTTTAAATTAAAACATAAATTAAGGCCTATGACCATCCTTCAGCACATTAAACCTCTCTTTTTGCATTAGATAATTTATTTTTAACTTTAATATTTTCATTAGGAAGGTTTATGAATAATTAAATTTTTCTGCCTAATATTATTTATTTTTTGTAGAATATTATGAGAATATTGGGAATATTATGAAGAGTTGGAGGAGGAGATCATTTAGGGATGTTTTCCCTACTATTGGAGGATTTTCATTAGTGTTATTGTGGAGAGAGCTTGTATTTTTCTAGCTCCATTGTATTTTCTTGCAGGGATGTAATTCTATTGATGAAAATAATGAAGATTGGTGTCATGTTCAACTTCTAAATATTGTTATCCTCCATATGTCTTTGCGTTTCCTTGGGCTTGGCCATCCCAAGAACCTCATAGCCCTTTTGTATCATTTTCTTTCCTTCTTTTCATTGCTTATTCACATGCATCTCTAGTTTTTATTTCTTTCTATTTCTGCATTTTGTATTAATGATTTCTTGTTGTAGGATTGAGTTAAAGGGTTGATGTAAGTTCTTTTGCAGGATAACAAGCATTATTTCATCCTCAGAAAATATTTGGAAGTTCCTAAGAGTTGCTTGGGTTAGTCTTCTCATTCCCAAATCTAGATTGTTGGACCTCCTTTTTAGTAAAGAACAATACATTTATGCTATTTTTAAGAGCATTCTAACGAGCTTCAATATAATTGATTCCACTTGCATTAGATCTAAAAAACATTTTAGTTCGTAACAAAAGCTACCCCATTTCATTTTCACTTAATTTGGTTAGGAATTTTTAATATTTACTAGCTCACTATTTCTCAAATTTCTAGATTTTTCGACTAGTAATGTTTTTTTATTTTTTTATTTTTTTTGCATGCATTAACAGAGGTATTTTTCAGTGATTCCATTTGGAATAGGGACCTCAGAAATCATAGTTAATAACAAACCCATGCAATTTGGATTTTATTTTCTTGGTCATTAAACCCTCACCGATTTCATCATTTCACAAGGAAACTTCTCCAAGCTTCTTGAGCAAATCCATCCATCTCCCAACTTTGTTTTTGAGTTCTAAGTGATCCTTGATATTTTCTCATTCCATTCCACACATATACCACCTTCCCTATGACTTTAATCACCTCCAACACCTCACATTTTTCTCTCGGTTGTATCTTATAGGTTCATTGTAATTCTTAGAGGATCATCCTGCAGGTTTCTAGTACATCATGTAGGTTTTCTTGAAATGGCCTGCTTTGAGGCTGAATTGAGAAAAAACCTCTAGGAAGTCACCAAAAGCCTCCCAAGGGTCTCCCACACCATCCAACCACCTCCTAGCCCTTCCATCCAACCTCCAACACCCTTAATTCACCTACCACATCACTAAAGGAAATTAGTTTGCATACTTGATTTTGCATGAAAAGACAAAAAGACAAAAGTAGATTTATTTCAGTCCCTTTACTTGCACATTAGTGATGTTTGATGCTTCTTACTTCCATTCTTATATAGTAGCATTTGTTTCATGATAATTTAGCATTATTGCAAAGCATAGTTTCTTGGCAGTTAATTAGGAAATTGTGTGATTTAGCATTGAATTTCTATCTCAAACATTCCATTTTCTGTAATTAGTTTAGGATTTAACTTCAATACATGCACTCCATTACATCATGACAGCAAAGGAAGGACACATTATATGATGCACATATAGTGCCAACACCTCTTAAGTTTGTACGAACTTCGGGTTGATAATTAAAGTTGGTAGCCTTGGGAGTTGCAACATTCTTGTTGCAATACCGAGGCTCATCACTTTTGGCGCTGTTTCTGGGGAGGTGTCAAAGTATGCATTGTTTTTCTTCCCTAGTTGATTAATTTCTTTTCACTTTTTTCAAAAACAAAAAATATTTTCATTAGGCATATTTAGTTTCAAAAGTAGAAAATTGCATTGGATTATAGTTTTCATTCAATCATAAAAGAAAAAACAAATAAATTCTCCAGCACCAACCCACCCCCCATTTGATCACATGGTGCAGTAAGAGCCATATCACCATTCACTTTTGCAGGTAGAAGAAGAAGATGGCAAAGAATGTAGAAGAAATGGATGGAGATGATGACAATGAGGAAGATCCTCTTAGATTTCCCATTCAAGATACTGATATCAATGTGCACATGAATAACATCCCTCCATATTTTCTTCCAAAATTTCATGGTCTAAGGTCAGAGGTTCCGAAAACCTTTCTCTTTGAATTTGAGATTGTTTGTAGATCTTACGGTTACTCATTAAAAACTCAAAAACTGAGATTGTTTCCGGAAACATTGAAGAATAGAGCTCTTAAATGGTTCATGAGTTTAGGGACTAATTTAATAAGGTCGTGGAATGATATGCAAAAGATATTTATAGAAAAATATAAAGATCATGATCTTAAATAATAAATATTTAGAATGAATCAAAGAGAAGATGAGAGCCTTGAGGATCTAACAGAGAGGTTCATTTACAATGTTAAGAGGGGAAAAATACATCATTTAGGATCTGACACACTAAAAACTTTCTTACTTAGAACAATTAGGGATGAGTGGAATGATCTCCTTGATCTCATGAGTAGAGGTGACGTATACCAATTATCATTTGAAGAAATTTGTGACATGAAAACACATATCAAGAAGAAGGGAAAGAGGAGGTAAATCAACATCAAGATTGGTAAGTCAAGCTAAACTTGGAAATTTTCTTGATGGCTTTAAAAAAAAAAATCTTAGCAATCTAACTGAACAAGTTGAAATGTTAAGAATACAAAATGAGCAAAAATAAGATATTTGTGTTGTCCATGCAGAATCATATGATGTTAAATGTTTCTCCTCATTACCAAGGTTGAAGGAAGTTCACCAAGAGGACAATGGAGCAAGTCAATTTCCAATGCAAGAATGTTATGTATCTCCAAGAGGACCATGGAAACCTATTCAACATGATATGATGCAAGAGCCTAATTCAAAATTTCAAGGTTATGCATATCCACCTCAAAGTAACTGGAACACACCCTTTCCTTGGCAACATTGGCCATCTGAACCCCGAAACTAATCTTGGTAACAAGGTTCAGAAGGAACTTATGGGAGCCATCCACAATATCCTCAATATTTTCCTCAATATCCTCCATAACAAACTCCATGTTATCCCTACCATTCACCTCCACCACAACCACAACCCCACCCACATCCATCTCAAATATACACTCCCACTCAACTACTTGTACCACCATTTCCAAAACCACACATTGAAGTACCTCAACGCACTTACAATGTTGAGGTACAAAACTTCCAAACATCTCCTCTTGAGCTCATGGTATTCACCATAGCTCAGGAAGAGTATTGCAAAAATGAGATTATCTTGATATCATTAAAGGACCACATCCAGAAGAAGAAGATTCAAATAAGAAGGCCACAAAATCATGGGTTGCGATTGATGAAGAGCAGACATCAAAATCTGAGATCGAGATAACTCAGTCATGGTTACCATCAAATCCTCCATGTATTCAAGAGAACAATCAACAAGAGAGAAATATTTGAAGGTCATGGTATAAGAAGACATGAAGCATGATCCAGATCAGTAGAAGGACCCAGGACACCACAACTATATTGAAATATGGTTCCAGATAGTCACTAAGTTGTAGCATCACTCTCTTCCTCAACTATGCTTGATCATTTCAAAGTCAAGTCATGTGGTCTCTGAAATCTAGGTAGATGTCAAAGCATATATTTCAAGCCTTCACATCATTTTGTTTGTCATCTTGATGTGCACATGGCTCCATTGGAAGTATTCTTATACTTGAAAGTGATTTTGTTTTTCAAATAGGGTAGGGTAGAATAAAAGAAAAAAAATGATAAGTAAGAGAAAAAAAAAAAAATCTAAGGTGAAAACCTCCTTTGAGGCACCTAGGTAGACCTACTAGTTGAAAACCTCATTGAGGAGGCTAGTAGGCCTAGAAGAAAAAAAAGAGAAAAAAACAAAGGGATCCTTTCTCTATGCATGCATGTACTCTCCAACATCTGCAAGTAACAAAAACAAGTTGGTACGAAAAGAAAAATTGGTTAAGCCTAGTCGAAAGAAGTCAAATTTTTTACTTTCTTCTACTTCGCTCAAATGCTCCAACAAGGCTAAGGCCATGATAATCCACCACCACTATCTATTTTCACCATCCACCCATTATTCTCAATCTTCTACCACTCATTTTCCTTGTCGTCCTAAAAAAACTATAGGATGCTCTGTTTTACTACAGGATATAAAAATACATAGAGCAGAAATTTGTTTTTTCCATAACTTGAAAACCATGCATCCATTTGCTAAGATGTTTCAGGGGGAGATGCATATGGATGATGGTAACATGCTCAAGCAATTTCAACAAATTCTAGCACACAGTTTCCAAGAAATTTGAGTCCATCACCTTCAGCCATTTTTGCATTTCCTCAATATCTGTGCATCCATTGAAAGAGTGGTTTCATGGGGAGATGCATATGGATGATGGTAACATGCCCAAGAAATTTCACCCAATTCCAGTGCTTGGTTTCCAAGAAAGTGACCTCCATCACCTTTAACCATTTTTAGTTTTTCTTGAGATTTGTGCATCCATTGACAAAAAAATTTCTATAGGGAGGTGCATAATGATGATGGCAACATGCTCAAAATGTTTTAGGTCAATCTAGTCTACTGTTTGGGAGATATGGACAAAACATGTCGCTGCCACGTAAACCTATACAGAACAATGCCTACAGGACTAGTAGTGAGCAATTTAAAAGGAGATCCAGAGGTCAAAGAAGCTCCTCCAAAGCTTAGCAGCAACATCAAGATCATCATCATCACCATCCAACACCTGCACATCAAAACCAACTCAACAACAACATGCATGTCTCTCCAACAACCACCAGGTAGGTATAGGTATGCAATATTCTTGACCTGTTCTCTTGAGCAGGTTATAGTTAGAAATTTGTTGTGAATGCATGAGAGATGAGGTTTTATAAGCTAAGGACTGGTCAATAGTCTCAGCTGCCTTCAACTAGTTAATTGCAACTCACTCCTTCACTCATGCAATGTTGAAAAGTCAAATTATGAAGGGTGATGATTTCAAGGAATGAGGACAACAGTTAAAAGAAGAATTTTTTGCAAAGGCCAAGGTTACCACAACACTCCAAGTCCTCCATCCACTTCATATTCACTATCTATTCATCATTCATCCATCCCATTTAATTCTTGAAAAAAAAAAAAACAATGAGAGCATCCTCTCCATTTTCATGAAATTTCCATTTATAGGTCAGCAAGAAGGACGGTCAAAGAGAAAAGGAGGATAAAAAAGAGACCCTTGTCACTCAAATTTTGATTTTACCACTCAGTACCATTCATTCCTCCACCATTTCTGTCATTTTTTCCACTCCTTTACTTCAGTTTACAAAGGGAATGTGTTTTCTATAGGATGATCCCGTAGGAATTACAGTGACCCAGAAATCCTACAGGAGGCAGTCCTAAGGGAAATAAATGACTTGCTATGCCAATAAAATGCACTCCCTTCATCACTCCATCACCATACCTTGTACACCATCATCACCCCTGCATTCACCCTTAAAAACAAAATTAGTTTCAAAAAAAAAAAAAACAGTCTTTGGAAAGAAGGGAAACCAGGAGGAATAGAGAGCATCACCTGAGTATTTCTTGTTCTCCACACTCCTAGTCTTTCTCTCCATCCATGTCACCATCTCAAAAAAGTGTATGATTAAGAGTTCTGAGGTAGAAGCAACTACAGGACATCCTGTAGGAAATCCTATAGTAGCATATCCCACAAAATACAAAACATAACAACAACAAGCGTCCAACATGATGATCTAAGAGAAGAAGGAGCTCCAAAGCAGCAACAACACCACCATCTTCAACCACAGGTACCTGCACAAATAATGGAGTCATTAGAAAAAAAAAGGAAAGGGAAGAAGACTGTCATACAATTAGAAGACCCTGAAAGAGGAGGAATGACTACTACATGAAGGAAGAATGTTGCTACAAGAAGGAAGAAATGAACAAATTATGCTAAACATCAAGATGACAAAGCTTTTCAGAGAACTCCAAGGCGATTAGGCAGTCACGTAGGCCACAAAAGAGAAGAAGAAGGCAACAAAAGTAAGTGGGGCATTCACCATGAAAGCATAACTCAAATTGAAGTGATAAAAAGAGGGTTTCTAAGAGGTCTCTAATCTCTTTCTAGATTTTGTCCAAGGCTAAAATCTTTTATAGAAATGGGAGAAAGGCATGGAAGTTAAGTTAGGGCCTTCCCTAACCTCAGACTATCATTTATGCTCAAAATTGGTATCCTATAGTTTAACAGGGTTTCCTATAGGTTTCTTGTAGTTTTGACAAGAATTACTATAGGATGTCCTAGTTCTCATATAAAGGAAGTTTGAAGGTTTCAGAAGTGTCCAAATGGTGGAACAAGGTAGCAGAAGGTTGATAAGGATATAGAAGACCTTGCTAAACAAAAATAATATTCAAGAACTCATATTGAATAAGGGCAAGATCGCAAGCTAATGGTCTCAAGAAACAATGATTTTTCTTTGAACAAATATGTTTTGGGCTTATCCTTACAAAGATTATAGCCAAGATTCTTAATGCACAAGAGAGAGGCCACCAGGGCCATGGATGAGGCTCAATGAGGTCACTAAGTTGCTCAGAGGATGAGCAACACTTTCAGCAGGGGGTATGATGGGCCTCTAAATCAGATATAGATTAAGGCCCATGACTCTAAATTAAAACATAAATTAAGGCCTACGACCATACTTCAACACATTAAACCTCTCTTTTGCATTAGATAATTTACTTTTAACTTTAATATATTCATTAGGAAGCTTTATGAATTATTGAATATTTGTGCCTAATATTGTTTATTTTTTGTGGAATATTATGAGAATATTGGGAAAATTATGAAGAGTTGGAGGGGGAGATAATTTAGGGACTTGTTCCCTACTATTGGAGGATTTTCATTAGTGTTATTGTGGAGAGAGCTTGTATTTTTGCAGCTCCATTGTATTTTCTTGCAGGGATGTAATTCTATTGATGAAAATAATGGATATTGGTGTCACGTTCAGCTTCCAAATCTTGTTCTCCTCCATAGGTCACTGAGTTTTCTTGGGATTTTCCATCCCAGGAACCTCATATCCATTTTGTATCATTTTCTTTCCTTCTTTTCATTGCTTATTCACATGCATCTCTAGTTTTTATTTCTTTCTATTTCTGCATTTAGTATTAATAATTTCTTGTTGTAGGATTGAGTTAAAGGGTTGATGTAAGTCCTTTTGAAGGATAACAAGCATTATTTCATCATTTGAAAATATTTGGAAGTTCATAATAATCATTGATTTTCTTGGACTAGTCTTCTTATTCCCAAATCTACATTGTTGGACCTCCTGTTTAGCGAAAACCAATAAATTTCTGCTATTTCTTAGAGAATGATAACGATATTCAATCGAATTGATTCCACTTGCATTAGATCAAAAAAAAAAATTAGTTCATAAAAAAAACTACCCCATTGAATTCTCACTTGATTTGGTTAGGAATTTTTTAGATTTACTAGCTCACTAGTTCTCAAATTTCTAGATTTTTCGACTAGTAATGTTTTTTTTTGCATGCGTTAAAAGAGGTATTTTTGAGTGATTCCACTTGGAATAGGGATCTCAGAAATCCTAGCTAATAAAAAAAATTGTCCCATCCAATTTGGATTTGATTTTCTTGGTAATTAAACCCTCACCAATTTCATCATTTCATAAGGAAACTTCTCCAAGCTTCTTGAGCAAATCCATCCATCTCCCAACTTTTGTTTTGAGTTCTAAGTGATCCTAGGTATTTTCTCACTCCATTCCACCTATATACCACCTTCCCTAAGCCTTTCATCACCTCCAACACCTCACATTTTGTTCTCGGCTATATTTTGTAGGTTCATTGTAATTCCTACAAGATCATCCTATAGGTTTCTAGTACATCCTGTAGATTTTCCTGAAATGGCCTGTTTTGAGGCCGAATTGAGGGAAAACCTCTAGGAAGTCACCAAAAGCCTCCCAAGGGTCTCCCACACCATCCAACCATCTCCTAACCCTTCCATCCAACCTCCAACATCCTTAATTCACCTGCCACGTCACCAAAGGAAATTAGTTTGCATACTTCATTTTGCATGAAAAGACAAAAAAAGAAAGTAGATTTATTTCAGTCCCTTTACTTGTAAATTAGTAATGCTTGATTCTTCTTTCTTAAATGCTTAGATAGTAGCATTTTTTTCATGATAATTTAGCATTACTGCAAAGCATAGTTTCTTGGCAGTTAATTAGGAAATGGTGTGATTTAGCATTGAATTTTTGTCTCTTTCCTTGTACTTTCTTTCTTGCAATAGGTTAAGGTTCCATTTCGAACACTTCATTTTATGCAATTAGTTTAGGATTTGACTTCAGTACATGAAATCCATTACATCATGACAAAAAAGGAAGGACAAATTGTATGCCACACACAAAGTGACGACACCTCTTAAGTTTGTATGAACCCCGGGTTGATAATTAAAGTCGGTAGCCTTGGGAGTTGCAGCATTCTTGTTGCAATACCGAGGCTCATCAATATTACCTCCTCGGTTAATTGGAATTGAAGATATTACTAGGAACAAGAAGGGATAAAAACATCATACTCCATTTATAGCTGGTGAATCTTTTGACCCAAGAGTTTTTCCAAGAGTTCCTTTCAATCCTTTGCGACCTGATTCTTGGTATTCTATCCCTTTGGACTTTTTAGGTCATAGTTTTTCATCTCAATGTATTCACTTTTATTCATTGAGGAGAACCATGTTAGAAATTCCTATTGGCAGGCAACCTATTGATTCATCTATGTTTACCAGTTCCAAAGAATTCTTGTTGTATGGTGATCTGTTAGTTCCTCCTAGATACTAGTCACTTACTATGACTTTTTCAAGAGTTGTTTCTTCTCCTCAACCTTCTAATTGGACATTTGGTTTATCTACATTTATTGTTCAGAACATGACATTGATGCCTAAAGTGCCTACGACATTAGACCAACAAATTCACATGGTATCTGGTAACTTAGGTAACCCTCTAAAAAACCCAACTGGTGTTTATTACCCACCTATGGGGAAACAACTTTATCCTTCACCTGGAGAAAAACTTATTGTCAGATCTTATCCTATGGTTTAAGGTCAAACTTTTACTGAAACTTATGTTCAGATACCTCAGCTCAGTCCTGGTCAACCTGCTATAGCTCAACCTTTTCTTGGTACTCCTTACCCTTGGAAGAACATTATTTGGAACCCTAATTTTTCTCAACAGTTTGCTCCAATTGCTCCTCAAGTTCCAGTTTATCAACCTGTTCATCCTACTAGACAATCTATTCCTCAAATACATATTCTAAGTACTGTTGTACCTCTCCAGCAACTTGTTCAAGGAATTCCGCAAAAAACTACTCAATAGCTTTTCCAAAGAATTCTTCAAACATCTATTCAACAACAAATTCAATGAGTTGTTCTGAAATTAGTTCAATAACCTATCCAATGTGCACCTCAAAGCACCTATTCAGACATTTGTTTCACAACCAATTCCAAGTTCACCTTAGACACCTATCCCAGGACTATCGCAAATGACCATTCCAATTACCCCTCAAATACCTATTACTCAAACTACTCAGACAATACCTCATCCTTCTACTTATCAAAATAGGCCTATGCTCCAGTCTACATAACATATTCCTATCGGATAACCTGCTATAGGAACAATGCAAACACCTTTCCAAGGCACAATTTTCCAAAGGTCACCTTTTCAAGGTCAAGCTTAGCAGGTTCCACCTTTTTAAGGACAAGTTTTTTAAAGTCCACCTTTCCAAGGTGAAGCTTCCAAAACCAACCTTTTCAAGGTCAATTGATCCAAAGTAAACCTGTTAAAAGTAAATTTATTCAATGTCAAACTTTACAAGCTCAACCTGTTCAGGGGAAATATTACTTAGGTCAAATGAGTCAAGCTCAACCTTCCAAGAATCAACCATACCCTGGTCATACTTATCAAGTCCCCATTCAACCTCAACTTGGTATGGTTCACCTTGGTTATCCTAGTGGAATTCCAATTCCAACTGCACATGCTATTCTAGGATATCCCGAGTATCCTCCTCTAGGGGTTGGTCTTAACCCGCAAGGTTATCAAACTTTAAAACAAGATCCTAAGTAACAGTTACTATTTATTGTAACCCTACATTTACCTGATTTATCCTAGATAACAAACATACCTATTTATTATTATCCTTTTTGGATGCATTCCTACCAAGTTACCAAGTGACATACCCAAATTTGAAGGTAAATCAGGAGAAGACCCATCCAATCACGTGATGACATATCATCTTTGGTGTGCATCGAATTCCTTAATTGATGATTCTATTAGATTTCACCTTTTCCAATGAAATTTAACTAGTTCGGCAACCAAATGGTACATTGAGAAACCTGACACCTTTTTCCATAACTTTAACTCTCTAGCAACAAATTTTTTAAACCATTTCCAGCTACCAATTCGATACGATATTGGTACTGAACTATTGAATTCTTTAAAACAATCAAAGTCGACTCACATTTCTGATCATATACATGAATGGAGACATAGACGTTGATTAGTGAAAGTTTTTATTCTAGACTAGATTTTAGCTTAATGGTTTACAAAATAATTACTTCCCATTATTACGGAAGATGTTTCTAAGGGAGGTGTCACCACGGAAGAGAAGGAAATTGATCGTGCCTAGTATTTAGACTTAGTTTATGCCCAATTTGGCACCTTGTACGAGAAAATCCTAAAATTACCACGTTCAAAAATTTCAAATGATCCAACAGTTACAATTCCTATAGGATCTAATGTTGGTGATGGTATAATAGGTTATGTTAGCCAACTGTCTAAGGGGAAATTTTTTTTTTCCAAAAGTACTCAGACTTTGGCCATACATGATTCACCTATTGAAATCCTTTCTCCGGAAGCTGTTTTTGAAATTAATGCAGTAGAATCATCTACTAGAAAGAGTCAATCATATGGAGGTAAAAATAATGGGAAAGGTAAATTGAAACAAAATTCTTCTCCGAAAGAGAAACCCACTAAAAATGAACTTACTGACAGGAAACGAAAACCTCACTATCCTTGCCTTATTTGTAATGAGGATCATTATATGAAGGAATGGCCACATTGGGTGGAGGTTTCCAAATTCATTAAAGGTTCTCCAACTCTCGTTGTTTTGAAGGATCCATTTCCTTCTCAAGATAGAAAAATGGTTTCTCATTAAGATCTTCCTCTTTCACATCGCAAGATATCATGATGATGTCTTTGCAGCAAGTTATGGTAGCTATGGGATCAAAAGTTTATGGATCTAAGGGTCTCGTGGAAAATGGAAATGAGGCTAGTTCATCTGGTCAAACCTCCATTTCAATTCCTCCTCCTCCTTCTAAACCATTATAGATTGAGAAACCAAATTTTGGCATGATGATTCGACCACCTCCCAAAGGTGTGCTTCAAAAATCCACTTTCAATCCACACTCTAGAGCTACAAAAAATCACAACATTGTTGAAGACCTGGTTGTGTCTCCTTCCACAATGTTAGCTCTTGAGGTGTTGTAAAGATTCCCAACACAATGAAAGCTATTGTTTTCGGCCATTGGAGCTATTAATCAACAATATTCTAATCTAATTATCTTTTATATTGAGAGTCATATACATAGAATCCCTCATCAATTGGCATTCCAAATTCCAGTTTTTGTTAAAACAAGATGAGTGTGTCATGCAGAAAGAGTTATTTTTGCGGACAAAGCTAACCTCCCTAGGAGTCTAAGACTCTCTAGTGACAAACAAACCAAACAAGAGCAATCCTTCTCTAAACACACATTATTCTATGAGAACTCAATTGTTTTCCGATCTTACCTTAGGTCCAACACTTGTTGTAGCAGTCCAGCCTTGCTGATCCAGATGAGCTCCTCCTTCACTTTAAGACCTGCATACACTAACAAACCAAACGATTACATAACATCTGAATATTCATCATAAAACAAAGCATATTCATCACATAGACCAAGGAGTACATGAAATAATTCATTAACAACAAATCATTGAGAAGAATGGACTTATTTGTATTAAGGAAACCAAAAAGGAACCATTACAACCTGAGCCTTGGTGTTGTGCAAGCTCCTCCCAGGGTCCAACAAGAGATTTCCTCTACTTTGACAAGCTCACCCACTCCCAATATGGGAACAAGGAAGGATAGTGATCTCTCCTCACAAGTCAACAATGGAAGTCCTAATTCCAGCAGCATTTACCCTTTAGAATGTTCAGCTTTCAACCTTCTCCTCCCATGGCCCAATGCCTGTATTTATAGTATTCTAGAGGAGGTTATTCAGTTCCAACATCAATGGGATACTCCCTCTTTTGGATGGGGTAGCTCCTCTCTTGATGGGATAAGGTCCTCTATCATAGGGATGCATGAACCATCTGGAGGCGCTCAATACACGTCAAACACTCTTCTAGAAAGCTCTAGAAGTGACCACAAGTAACTTTTTTAAGATGAAACTCGCGCCTTTTGACCTTTACAGGGTACGCACCCATCCCTTGACTTACAGAGCGTACAAGTACACAGGTACAATGAGCTTGGGATGCGTACACGCAGGCATGGTAGAGAGAACCTGCGTACCTAGAGATAAACATGTTTTTTAGTGACTTTCTCTCTTTTTGAAGTTTGACATGAAGAGCAGAGGTATGAGGCTTGACAAGGAGGATAATATGACTATTGATGGAGCCATATTAACTGCAGATAGTCATGGTGACAAATTTCAGTGTAACAAACCCATCAAACTATAATATGGAAACTACTGCAACTTAGTTTGATTTTGAAAGTATTGAATTAGTTTTTGATTTGTTTGAATTATTGTTTCTTTATTTATTAAATGATGTTTCCATTGGTTATCACTTTCCCCGTATGCATAAGTTTCCCTTAGATACTTCGATGACACTGCTTTAGAAAACGGTTTGATATGAAAACAAATGGGCTTCCTCTCCACTTGAAAAGAGGCTTCCAAATTGTTTGAAAGATGAAATGGTGACACAATACAAGAGAAATTTAAGACTGACTTTCCCCAATACTGACCTGCATCCGTGAAACTGATATTTTCCAAACTTGGACTAAATTGATTCATTCTAAAATTAGGAGGAGGAGCTTTAGGCATCAACTATAATTCATGTCGTATTCCCTTCTTATGAGTAAGATGTTTGGTTTCTTTAAATAGAACTATAAAATTTTCTACCTCTTTGATCAAACAATCTTTAAGCTGAGACTCATAACTTGAACAAACATAATGTTGTTTCTTATGTTGTTCCTTTACACACATGATTACAAATACTTTATTTGAACTTATTAATCGCTTCATCTGATTAGCAACAACTAAATTCAACTGATTTTTGTTTTGATTTGCCCTGACAATAAATTCAACTCCATCTTTCTTAAAGTGACATTTATTCTCTCTCCTGAAAATACTGCATCGCGATCATAAAGATAAGGACTTCCTAAGACAACTCCACACATTTCTTCTAGAACCACATCTACTTCCACTTCATCAATGTAATTAGCTATAATGGAAAATCTTAATTGACAATTTTTGTGACTTTTATATGTGTTGATTTATTTAGCCATCCTAATGGGTAAGGTGTTGGATGATTCCTTGTTTCCAAACCCAAAATTTTAACTAAATATTCAAATATTAAATTGGCCTGTGATCCACTCTCAAACATTGTATCTATCTTTGTGTGCTTAGAATTTATCCTTATGTTAAACAATTCAACTCTTTTATCCTCATTTGAAGGATTTATGTTTGATAAAGATGCAATAATATTCGAACTTGAACCATTGTCATAAGTTTTACCTATCGTAACCATGGCAGTTATCCTCCTTTCATCACCTGAATCAGAATCTATATCTTGCTGGGCTGTTGCAATTTCCTTCTTTTCATCCTTCTCTTTAAGGAACTTTTTGGGCTTAAGTTCTGGATGAAGTTTCCAACAGTTCAATTCATGATGATAGATTCTTTGGCAATAAGAACAAGTAGGTCTTTCCTTCTGAGCTATCGTTGATTTCTTTCTCTTCAAATTGTTCTTCCCTTTACTGTCATTGAAATATTTGGTTTCCAACTCTTTGGATGATTGTGGTGAAATTTTGAATGGTTTTCCACCTGATTCAATATGTATGGATTGAACACACACTTCATCAAAATCATCAGGATTAAACATCAATAATGTATACTGCAAGTATGAACGTAATTGCTAATGTATTTTAATAAAGTTTCACATGTATCCAATGAAATATGAAGCGACAATGATTTCTTTCTAAACTCCTGAGTAAACTCTTGAACACTCTACCCTTTACCTTGCCTCAGATGTTGCCAATCAATAATAGCTTGTTGCATGTATCCTAAAGGATAGAATTTTTTCCTAAGAGCTTTTAAAAACTTAGACCATGAAGAGACGACTTTACCTTTCTACTTTACATCTACTTAAGTTTTACTTTCCCACCAGATTAAAGCTATTCCCCCCATTCTAAGTGTAGCTAACTGAATTTATGTTTTATCATAAAAAAGGTTCTGAATAAGACAATAAACTTCTAACTGCTTAATCCAATTATCTAACTTTTCAAGATTCATTTCGCCATCATAAATAACTAACTCAAATTTCACATCAAGTTTTAAAAGAGATGTTTTCTTAGGTTTCTTTTATATTTTAGATTATGCATTGGAAGAAGAAGAAGAAGATTATGATGATGGAGATGATGGAGGTGAAGGAGGTTTATCAACCTTGCCTTTACCTTTGTCCTTCTTCGATGTCTTTGAAGAAGAAGTTGCATCTCTTGCCTTCTTGTATTTGTAGAGTTCTCCCAACATTTGCTGCATATTCAAGAATTCTTTCTGAAACTATTCATCTCTCATCTTAGTTTCTGACATTTCACCTGCATCAGATCTTGTCATGGTCGACTTATGAACGACTCTTCACTTTCTAATATTTGGATCAATCTACTCAAGGATTCCTTCTCTACGTTGTGAATTTGACCTGGTTAAAATTCAATGGAAAAATTATACAAACACAGCCTGCTCTGATACCAAATTATATGATCTGAAATGATCATAAGCTAAAACTGAAATAGTATTGATTATGCCAACAGTGAAATGAATGATAACTTAAAGTGCTGAAAATGTGAGAACAACTTGAGAAGAGGACTTTAAAACAGATGATAAAACATAAATAAGATGCAAAACAATAGTGAAAATAAAAAATACACAGCGATACCAGAAAAAAATTTATTATGGAGTTTGTCCCTGATGGACTATGTCTCTGGGTCTGCTTTCAAGATGGGAGATCGCTTTATTAGGATGGATACCGAAGAGTTCGATTACAAATAAATTTTACCAAAGTGAATGTGAATTCAAGCACTTTTTGTCACTTTCATAAGATAGCTCTCTAAATCAACTTTCCAATGCCTGTCATGGTTCCCAATTGTGACTCTAGATGCTCATGTTACACTAAAAACACAATCAACTATAACCTACAGAACTTGCATACAAAACCCGAAACCACTCTCTACAATGAGCAAAAACTACCTCTTATAGCCCTGCAAGTACATCTGAACTTCTTTGGACTAAACTTGGCATGAATTGGCTGAATTTAGGGTTGATGATCATCCATCTAACCATGTTTGAACACCTAGGGATAAGGTTACAAGGTCATTTAATTAATTTAAAAAAAACTGAAAAAAAAAAAACCCTAATCTAGGATTTATATTAAACAAAACCACTGGTGATTAGATAAACAATGTGGAATAGGTGACTATTACCATGTGAACAACCATGGTCTAACTGCAAGCTGCCACTCAATGGCTGATCCCCAATGGTTCCGGTTGCAGTTGGCATGTTCACATGTGATAACTCTGTTATGGTTAATGCTACCTCTGCCCAATGATTATCAACTCCGCTGTAGTCAAACTCCAAGCCCAATAATTTATCCCCTCTCTTCTCACTAAGTGCACTTCCGATGTTGTCTTCTCCTTGGTTTCCAAGCCCAACGGCTTATTTCGCTACGGTTAGACTCTGTTCACATGTCCACTGCCATGGTTGACTCCTTGCACGATTAAGGCCCGTGTTCTTTTGTTAAGCCCCTATACTACTAGTGTAACCCCTTATTGTTATTAGTACAACCCACTTATTATATTGATGTACCCATTTATTGCCCATATTGTTACTATTGTGCCCCATAGAAGCCCATTATTGTTATTATTGTGCCCTTACATTATTATTGTTATGTAGGCTCTGATTATGTTATGACCCCTTAGACTCCTATATATAGAAAGTAGGTCTCTTCATTTGTATCATCGAATAATTTGTTCATTTATGTAATGTAAAGGAGGTTTCCCCTCGAAGAGGCTAAATTCTAAGGCGTTGATCTATCTTTTCTATCTTTTCTTGAGCTGGTTTCATAACATTTGGTATCAGAGCTTTGGATTCTAGGGTTTCGCTGCTCCAAACAGGTCATCTTGGCATTTTCGCTATAACTTTGTTTCTATGACGTTTCAGAAGTCGAAAAAACAACCCATTTGAGAAGACATCGCGCTGAAGCTAGGGTACGAATTTCAGAGTTGTTTGCACTATATTTTCAGAGATATGATCTGAGGAAGTTGGTATTTTTGCAGACTCCTGAATTACATTCCAAACAAGTGACCTGGGGAACATCATCATAACTTTTTCTCTAAGCATTGGATTGAAATTTCATAAGAAGGTGCAGAAAGAGGACAGAATATAGTTTCTTCTATATAGTTTTCAGAGCTAAAGGTCGAAACAGTGCCTCGTGGAACGTTGTACAAGTTTGCTCTACTGAACTAGTCTATAATCAGGTCACTGTGGGAGATTTCACATAACTCTTCCTTGGAGAATCCAATTTGGATCAGACTAGTGGCATTGGAAAGAGGACACAGACGGCTAATATAGGTCGCAATTTTAGAACTTAAAGATTTGAAAGTACAGAGTTACAATTGTTTCAAGATCGAGCTCCTAAACTCAAGAAAAAGCAAGATGAGGAAGTTTGATGGCAAGGATCTGGTAAATTGGATACTTCAGATGGAGCAATATTTTTATCTACATGGTGTACCACAGTTACAAAAGGTATGTATTGCATCTTCATATTTAGAACCGGATCAATTTTTATGGTATGAAGGGCTTTGTTCTCGTAAACGACTTGTTATGTGGTCAATTCTCACGGAGGAAATGATAGCACATTATGAGGATACAAACAGCAACACCTTCTTTACAGTAACACCACAACAATTGGAAAGAGTAAAAGGGCTTTGTGACATAGTGGAAAGTAAAATTATGGCAACAAGGAAGTCTACCCCTCATAGCTATAAAGATGGAAGTGTTGTTTCTCCTAGCCTTCCACAACCTACAAGGGTTACACCACAACAATTGGAAGAAAAAAGAGAAAAAGGGCTTTGTTACAATTGTGATAGCAAATGCACTAAAGGTCATAAGTGTGCTGAGAAGAAATTATTTTACATAGAGTATGAAGAATTAGAAGAAAAGGATCAAGAAACATCAAAAGAAAAGGATATACGCCAGGATCCAACACCAGAGATAGAAGAAATGAATCAGACCAAATCTTGTAAAGCATTGACAGGAATTACCACTCCTCAAACTATCAATATAGAAGGACATATCAAGAAGAAAAATGTTCAAGAAGTGAAAGATCACATTGAGCATCAAGAAATGAATCCGACCATATCTTGTAAAGGATTGGAAGAAATTACCACTCCTCAAACTCTAAAGATGGAAGGACATATCAAGAAGAAAAAGGTTCAAGCAGTGAAAGATCACATCGAGCATCAACAACAAGTTCTCCAACTTTTAAAGGATAATGCCACTTCGGTGCAAAATCAAACGAAACACCAGGTAGATCAACATCATAGTGAAAAATGTTTTGATGTAGGTGATTGGGTATTTTTACTGCTACATATCAAGCAAGATATCTATGAGAAGGAAATGTTGGCAATACTACATGCACTTAAAAAATGGCAACC
>APFE030964806.1:131036-216766 GCA_000404065.3 Pinus taeda | reverse complement strand
TTGTGCCCTTAACATTATTATTGTTACTGAGGGCTCTGATTATGTTATGACCCCTTAGACTCCTATATATAGAAAGGAGGTCTTCTCATTTGTATCATCGAAGAATTGTTCATTTATGTAATGTAAAGGAGGTTGCCCCCTCGAAGAGGCTGAATTCTAAGGCGTTGATCTATCTTTTCTATCTTTTCTTGAGCTGGTTTCATAACATCTATGATTGTATTAACATATTTGTAATTTTTTTTTATAAACAAGGCTAAGAGGGTTATTAGACCTAGGTTTTATGTATTTTAATACATTTTTCATAATAGTTTTAGGATTATAGGCTTAGGTAGTACCATAGGTTTTAGGTATTTTAATGCATGGTTTGTAGTTTTAGGGTTTTAGGTCTTAGATAGGGTTTTGATACAT
The DNA here is from genome assembly GCA_000404065.3 of Pinus taeda. Taxonomy (NCBI): domain Eukaryota; kingdom Viridiplantae; phylum Streptophyta; class Pinopsida; order Pinales; family Pinaceae; genus Pinus; species Pinus taeda. Next base: position 216,358 of record APFE030964806.1, on the reverse strand, counting down.
GGTTATTCACCATAGCTTTTTAGGGCTAGGTTTAGTTTTCACATCAGAGAAAAACCCATTTACAACCAATTGTCACAAAGTGACATTCCAACACACACGATGACAAACCTTTATTGACACCCAAATCCTGCGAAGGTGGACGACAATCACATGTCGACAAACAAATCCTGGTGGAACTGATGAAAACCACATGTTGATAACCAGGTACAAAACCATATCCTTTGAACACCATGAAAACCATAGACATTACCTGAACAACCTAAGCCATAAACAACATTGTTGAAGTTGAAGGCACCGGACTAAATGTTGACGATGACACTAAACCTATGTAACTAATCTAATGAGATCCTCTTGGATCACTACTACTCCAATCGATGCATGTATTAGATAGGCAACACTTTCAAAAATGGATGTAATCAACTCATAAGTGTTTCTTAGTCCCAAGTGTTAGGGCTATGCATATTTATCAATTTATGTCCATGACAAAAAAATTGAGAAGATACCCTTACTTTCATTTACGTACTATGTTTCCCTTGTTATTTGTGCTAGAATTTGCAATAGTTAATATGTGCAAGTACAATTTCTTTGTGGAAAATAAATTCGAGGAGGCACTATTATGCTAGCTTAAAATATGTACTTTTTCTAGCCTAGAATGAAAGTCATTATCGTGCTTAGCAGTGAAGAAACTAAGTTTGAGCAATTATTTTTGTATTAGAAACTTTGATGGGCTAGACAGAGATTATGGGTGCTTTAGTCTTCAAATAAGTTAACTATGATATGGAAGCTTATAATATGTAGTATGCACCATTTCTATCCTAGAAGAAAGTCATTATCATGCTCAACAATGACGAAACTAAGTTTGAACACCCAATTTTTTGTTAGATGTGCTAGGTGTAGATTAATGACTCTTTAGTCTTGCAACATGATATCTTAGTTACAATTATCGGTCACTTTATTGGGGGAACCTACCCAACTACTTCTTTGTAGAAAATATTTTATATGTTTTTTGGATGAGCTTGTTGGCAAAGTATGTGATCATTGGCCTCTTGTTTGGAGCCATACATGGACTTTGTATTAACAATTTCTGGTATCTGTTCACGTATTTATAAACATTAACAAAACAAAATGATGGTATGTAGAGTTTTGATCTTCCAGGTATTATTAAGGAGAATAAGCTAGGTCTAGGAAAGCATTCCCTTAAAGTATAAAAAAACACACAAGGGATTGCATTTTCATTATATCCTATATGGGGTGCCTTAATTGAGAATCTACTTAGGTTGGAGTACCATGGAGGGATACCAATTCAGCATAAATTCAATTGAAATTAGAAGTGTCCATAAAAAATGAGGATTGTACAATCATAGGCCACTACCATGAAAGTGAATCGATAAACAAACAACAAGGGAATGTCTAAGGAAAGGGAGTCAAATAGAAAGTGGGAGATACAAGGCATTTTTCCTGATAAATTCACACTAAAGCAAAAAACAAGTAATTATAATGGAAAATGCATATATACGACCTTATGTAGCATGCAACACTACTTATTGAGCCAAGATAATGCACCTATACCAAGACTCAAAATATACACTCTTGTTGAACTTTTGTCATTAATAGAGCACCCTTAATCATAATTTGTGAATCATGTTAACTGGAGAGTCCTTGTTTATATATATATATTTATATATATATATATATATATATATATATATAATATATATCCAATTTTTGTTGTTTGTACCACTATTTTATATTTGTAGGTTTTAGTGATCAACTTTAGGTTTTGTCATGAAAGAATAAACCTAACTGACCACATAAAAAATATTTGGCCTGGTTGATTTGATGTAATTGAAATAGCCAATTAGTTGTTTGTATATGGTCTCATTTGTTAGTTTTGAAACAATACTGGTTAAGGATTTCAACATAACTTCTATCATATACAAGCCAATTTGTAACCTACCATATGGAACTTTTCCAACAATGCTTTGGAATATATTGGTTAATGTTGAATAACATGTTTCTCAAGTTCACTTCAACTCTACATTTATGCATTAATGTAAGAGGTCCAAGTCAGTATGTCAAAGATGTAAAACCAGGAGGTTACTCCTCAAAACAAATCGTGATATTCATTCAGGTTTGTCATTATTATATACATGAGAGAGAGACTGTTCATTTCATCTCCCGGTGACTCTTCATCTTTTCTATTATTTATTTACATTAATTACAGTTGATCACCCAATCCCTATGATTAGGTGTCAACATTCCCCCCCTTAATCTGAATGGATGTTGGTGAGTCCAAGCATCATTCTGAATCTTTCAAGCTTTTCTCTTCCAAGTGCTTTGGTGAAGATTTTTACAATTTGCTCATTAGTGGAACAATGGTGGAGATGGATTATTTTGGCCTCAACATGATGTCGAATCAGATGATATTTAGTATTGATGTGCTTCATTCAATCATGGAACTTTGGGTTCTTGGACAACTTTATTGCCGACGTATTTTCAATCATGATTGGAGTCGATTATACTTGTTTTACCTGTAAATCTTCAGGAATTTTCCTGAGCCACACAATTTCTTTTGTTGCCTCAGCTGCTGGCACATATTTTTCCTCTATTGTGGAATCTTCTGGAATTGATTGTTTGTGTGATCTCCAGGAGGCAAATCCTAATCCAAGACTCATATCATAACCTAAAGTAGATATCCCAGTTTCTTTCTCACCGTCGAAGTCTGAATCAGAGTATCCAATCAAGCTAAAGTCGCCCACCTTTGTATACTTGATTCCAAAGTCTTGAATTCCCTTCAAGCACCTTAGAACTCTTTTTGTAGTAGACCAATGTCCCTCACAAGGCTTCTGCATAAACCTGGAGAGGATTCCAACAGCAAACCAAATTTCTAGTCTGGTAGTAGTTACGTAGTTGAGACTTCCTATAAGCTGTCTATACTTTGTTGCATCCTCAAATTCTTTTCCTTCATTGGATGTGAGCTTTAAGTTTTGTTCCATTGGAGTAGTAAGAGGATTGCATTCTGTCATGCCAAACCTGTTCAATAGATTTCCAATGTACTTCTTTTGAGAAAGGAATATGGACTTCAGATGTTGAGTTACTTCAATACCAAGATCGTAATGAACATAGCACAAATCAGTCATTTCAAAACCTTTCCTCAATTCCTTCTTTATGGATGCAATGTAGCTTTCATTTTTCCCTATCATCAAAAGATCATCGACATATACCATAAGATATACAATTGTTTTTCCAACCTTCTTGGAAAACAAAATTGCATCATCAAGATCATAATGTTTGAAATTGAGTTTCAGAAGATGCTCAATTAGTTTTTCATACCAAGCTCACAGTGCTTGTTTGAGACCATACAAGGATTTCACAAGTTTTCATACTTCATGTTCATGTCCTTTCACATCAAATCCTTTAGGTTAGGACATAAAAACATTATCTTTTACATCTCCATTCAAGAAAGCAGTTTTTACATCCATTTGATGGACTTTCCAACCATTCTAAGCTGCTAGGGCAAAGAGTGTCCGAATGGTAGCCCATTTTGTTGTGGGGCAAAAAGTCTCCTCATTAGCAACCCCTTCCTTCTGTGCAAAACCTTTTTCCACAACCTTAGCTTTGTGCTTGTCAAGTGAGCCATCAACATTATACTTGTTCTTGTAGACCCACTTGCAACCAATTGGTTTGGTTCCTAATGGAGGATCAACCAACTTCCAAGTGCCATTCTTTATCAGGGCATCATACTCCTTTTGCATCGCTTCTTTCCATTCATCATGAGAAGCAGCTTCTTTGAAGGAAGTTGGTTCAAAATCTATCGACAAATTCAATTCATATTCTACCTTCTGAATAGCATTGACCTTGTTATTATTGATTTAAATACCATTTATTGGTGCTACTAGTATCACAATAATATCACATGAACTATTGACGAGTTTGGATTGGAAGGATTAATTTGAATCCATTTGAGCTTTGATGTTCAACAAAAAAAATTAGCAGGGTTTGTGGCTATCCGTATTTAAAACTTGAAATCATTTGTATGAACTCTCTCTTTCAATTAACGATTTAGGAGGACATTGTTTGTGTCAATTTGATAAATGTCTAAATCTATGCTTATGTACAATTCAATGTTATTTACCCCCTATTATCATGATATGATTCAAACCTTAAAAAAAAACCCCAAAGAATATAATATCCCCAGGTAATTATGGATAATGTAGCGAATTGTCACAAAGGAAAATTCATTGAGCAAGCTTATCCTCACATACTTTTAGGTATTTGGTGCATATATTGAACATTTTGATCCATGACATTGTCAAGCATAAAAATTCTGGATGGATTAATGACTTGTGCAAGAGAGGGAAGAAACTCATTAAAAATTTGTCATTGGGCACGCAATGCTCCACTACTTTATGCACACTTTATGACACTAACTCTAGGTTACATCTACTTAAGATCACAAAGAATAGATTTGGTAACTATTTCCTCACCTTTGGGAATCATTTAAGAGTAGGATATATTTGAGTGTTATGGTGATAAGTGATGACTTGAGAATTCATATAGATGGTTCTAATGCAATGAAGAAAATTGTTCTTGACAGTCCTTTTTAGTCACAGGTTTGGTGGGTTCTACAATTTTATAATCCAATTTATAACATGATTCAATTTGTGGATTCATATAAACTGACCACTAGGAAGTTGTATGAGAAAGTGGATAGCAAGAAATGAAAATTTAGTACAATGGTTGGCCTAGAGATGTGAAATTTTATAATCATATTCATATAGAGGTAGAAAGGAAACAGGAAAAGTTGAAATTTCCAGTACATATCTTACCATATATGTCTAAAACAAAATACTATGATATCACTTCAACTCCACTATGACCACGTGGAGGTTCACATGAAAATCATGGTGGTCGAGAGAAGAAAAAAAAAATAGACAAATGAGAATAACCATTTCTCCTTCTTTAGCAACTAGCTTAGTTTAGTATTTTGGACCTTTCAATTTTCATAATTTAGTTAAACTATCATTTTAGAATTAATGCAAAAGTCATATTTTGTAAACATAACTATTTAGACATGTTAACAGTTGGTGGATAATCTATTTCATTCCATAATTTAATGGTCTACTTCCTATTATATGGCTTAAAATTTTGTTAGTTATTTGTAATTACTAGATGGTGAATGCTTGAAATATTGACATTAATGTAGCATGGATTCCATATCTAAATTCATATGAATGTAGTATTCATCTAATAGTATAAAAAATGAGAAAGTGTTAATAGATGCTACAACTAATTTGGAATTCTACATATTTTCCTTGAATATAAATACTACGTAATACTAAAAAGAAAGTATCAAGGATATATTTTAAAATATTTGGCTTCCTTGGTTGAAAGAGATCCCAAAATAATTCTGTTGGCAACAAACCACAAATGATAGACTATCCTCATCAATACAAAAGCCAAGGACCTTTCTGTTACTTCATATAACCACATGGCACAAACACTTCCTATGCCCTCCACCATGAGAATGAAAATAACATGGGATAGAGGGCCCACTTGTTTTATTGCTGCCACTTCCATCATTCACTTTGTCATTAAATGACATTATGAAATCCTCCATTTTATTCATCAATTTAGTAAACTCTAGATGTTGCAAAATTTTCTAAATTTTGGAGATTTTTTTATCTCACAAGGCGCCTCTTTGACACTAGTTATATTGATATTTTCCATGTGACAACATCCCCACATTACATTTTACTCTAATTTCTTATCATATTTAATTTCACAAAGTTGGAACATTTTCAAATATCTAGTCGAAGTAAATTTGATCCAGATTCTCTTATATACCAGAATTAACCAAGATCTTTTACTTATGTGATGTTAAGAAAATTGCACGTGAAAGAGTATGAAAAACCACATGTGCATACTTTAAAGAAGAGGAAACATAATGGAAACCATCAAATCAATGAACACACAAAAGTTGATGACAAATTTCACCCAATGTGGGTTATGGTACCAGGCCCGGTGTCAAGAGTGGGGAGGTCACTTCATTAATTGATGCAAGATGATGATGAGTACATGATGTGTTTTTTTGTTAAATACAAGGAAGAGATCCCTTAACTATAGTGGCATGTGTCTCCACGAGACGTTCTCCTATATCAACTCTCATTCATATACATTCTCCTTCAGCACGAAAAAATATCAAACTCTCACATGAAGTGGCATACAAGGATCCTCCAGCAAAATGGAAACCAAGGATCTCAACATCAAATCATCAAGTCAAATAAAATAAAAGGAATACATGGCATCAATGCATCTTATACCTCAATTTTCGACGATGGCCTGAAAATGAAAACCTCTACTAAAGAAATAGACTGCATGGTTGAATTCCTGGAGAAAATTCATGAAATTTGCGTGTAAAGTCGACCGCCTTCTGTCTCAGTCAAATTTGGGCTCCCAGGGAATATCAAACATTATCTTTCATGCGGTGACTGAAATTCTACTATTCAGATTAAGAATATGATCATGTCATCATGTTCCTTGTGAAAAACTGAGAAAAATGAATACAAAGTCGGCATAATTCTAACACCTTCAAATATTGGCTCCCAAGGAATCTTAAAGATTCCTCAAAGGTTCCTCATAAAGCATATTCTTTGAAATATTCCCTGACATATGGTCTAAAAATATTCCTTGAATCTTCTTGAGATTAATGTCTTCATCTCTCATTTATTTTCCATGGTTCCCTTTGAACTATTTGAATGGCATTTTATAGCAAAGCGTGAGGGTGGATAAAACAAAGTGTTTGGTTGGCGCAATGGTTGGCATAGTCATATTAAGTTAGTTTTTGTTAGGTAGGTTTTGGGTTCAAAAGTTTTCAAGCTATATAATTTATAGTATAGATATTTCCATATTGTAACAACTCTCAAAACCATGGGAATAAGAAAAAATGGAGGCTGCACCATGCTAAGGACACTTGTGCCTAATTTGGGTTTCCATGTGGCACCATGTGTCAGTGTCTCATTCGTCCACATTATATGCCACCTACTTTCCACATGTCGACTTCTGGTGTTTCCATGTCCCCTACTTGTGGGTCCACTAGGTTTGCCAATTGAGTTGCCACATTAGCTTTGTGGGTCCTGTTGTAACATACAATTGTTTATTGTTTATAACATTCTTCATTAAAAAATCTTTTGAAAAATACTTTAAAAAAAGGGAGATAAAGCGAAAGGAGGAAGCAGTGATGATATATTAGAGGCCAAGGGTTAAATGGGAGTACATGTATATATGTATGCCACAAAATATAAATCTATTGGAAATCAAAATGCAAAATAAGTGAAGAAATAAAGTGCATTTTTGAAGAAAACAAGTGTTAAAAGGACCTGACCCAAAATATTGTATGCCACATTTTAAAGTTCATTGGCTCTGCGTCAAGGATGGTGGCATCACAGATAACGCCGATTGTGATTAGCGATTGGGTTCTAGACCCAAAAATGTATATGGAATATTTTATAAGAGTGGCGAGTCCGAGATAATTTGAAACGCTTATGTTATATGCATGTGACCATGCCGATCATGATATGCGATAAGGGTCAGACCCAAACGCATATATATCTTATTTTAAAGTCCATCAGGTCTACCCTTTATGCATATATATGTTGATAAACATCGATTACCATTTATTGATTCAAGACCTAATATTTGATGTATTATATTTGATAATCCCTCGTGTTTGATTATATTATGGGTTATAAAGGTTTATGTGATATTCATATATATTGCGTTGACGCAGTTTTATATAAAGTTTTATTATAATGTATTATAATACAAGGGTTGGACTTGAAAGCAAATATTTGTTATATTTTAAAGCTCGGCGAGTCCGCCATATTTGTGCAGCACTTTATATATATCTATATTTATGTGTGTGTGTGTGTGTGTGTGTGTGTGTATACATGCATACATATAATATATATTAAATGTATATGTATATGTATATCACATATAATCTATATATATATATATAATATAATATATATATATATGTATATATATATTATATATATATATATATATATATATATATATATATATATATATATATATATATTATAATATATCACATGTCGATGGTAGGCTTTACCCGATAGTGATATATGTTGTGTTATATCAAAACTTGACAGACCATTCGATCTGAAAAGCGTAGATCAACGGTGGAGTTGAATTGGCGAGAAGGATGCCTTGGGAATTGCACTAAGTCTGTATTGAGAATGAAAATACACCTAATCATATATTTTTATGATAAACACATAATTCCAGTATTTTCATGGTTATTGCAGTCAAGTGCATAAGTTAAGTTCCTACAGGGGTTTAGGGCTGATTGCGATTTTCAATAGAAGATGACAAAGTGCTAAACGAGCAGATTTGATAGTTGTAAAGCCCGATCTACTCTTGTTGAGTTTCAGATTAATGACAAATGTTAATCTCACTTTGTAATGTGGAAAATCAAGGTTTAGAGTCAGGGTTGAAAAGAACAATAAATCTGATATATATTTCTTGGCGTTTTGGCCAATCAAAATGCCCAGGATTATACAAACTAAACACATTGAATTATGGTTAAGAGGAACTAAACATCATTAGAGTGTTCACAGAGGAATTTGGCAGCAAACCAAGAGAACAAGCCAACAATCCTTCTAAATTCAGTTTTGTTTTGTTATTTCTTGTTCTTCGAGGTGTTTTCGCCCTCTGTAAATTTTGTAACAGTGTTATTTCATATAGTTAGAAAGTAGTTAGATAGGTTTCAGAAATTCATAATTGTTCCACAAGGTATAAAAGGTGGAAAATTTACTAAGAAAGGGTTGGGAATTTTGGAGAACCAGGCCACTGTATTTCTGATAAAATCATTGATTAATAAAACAACCAGAAGTTTCCAGGAGTTGTTACATATAATTTGTAAGTTTCACTATCATGTGTCATGCAGTTTTTTCTTCTTTTTAAGTGTAGTAATGAAGTTGTAGGGTAAAATCCCTTAAAGAGCACTCCTATACTTAAATTTCTCATTTCATTTCTAAGTTATAGATAGTAGTTTTTGTGAAAGACCGACATATTTTCTATGATTTATTCCTCAATGATCTTAATTCCTCTAAGTTACAGATAATAGTTCCTGTGAGAAATCAACATATTGTCTTTAACTTCCCTTTCAAACTTTCCTCATTCATCATTTATATTCAGCTGCAAATGGCATTCTGAGAAGTTTTGATCATACATGTATTAAGAGTATAAGGCCAAGTTTTCTAATTCCTTCATTTGGTAATATAATAAACAATAAGTCACAATAAATAATCTTTATTAATGTCTTAAGCATAATTTCCCTACAACCAGGAAATTGGTTTCTTAAGGAACAACATTAATTTGCATCGTTGCTGGGGAGAGAAGACAAGAAGGTTTTTTCCTTGGGTTTCAATATTTTCCTCTAGTTGTTTAGTGAGGAGGAAATATTTGGCTATTTGAATAAAAACAATAAAAGGAAACTCCATTGTAACAAAGACCATAGTCTGCAAAGTAATAGGATAAGAATATTTTCCATAAGATTCATCAGGTTTGAAGCTGATCCTTGAGAGTGACAAGTTTTTGCAGTTGGTTGTATATGCACACCTGTGATTTTCACTTACCATATTGATTGGTGACTCTAATGGACTTTGAAGTTTTCTTTTCTCAATTTTAATGGCTCTCCCTGCATTCCTAGTCCATAGATTTGATCCATTTGATTTTGCTGGGATCACTGGTTATCCCTATGATATGCCTGCATTTTCTGTATAGAATGAGTATCTTCCAAGATTTGGTAGAAATGAATATGAAGATCCAACTTAGCATCTCCAAGAGTTCATGAATGCCAGGAGCAGCAGGGCATCTTTCATGAAGATGTTATGATGAAACTATTTATGTTTTCTTTCAATCGAGAAGTCAAGACTTGGTTTAGGTCTCTACCTTTTGCAAGCATTTCATCTTTGAAATATTTCCATTCAGTATTCAAATCTTCTTGTAGAATTTATTATCCACACAAGTTTTTTTTTTTAAGGTTGTTGTGAATATTATCATGCTAAAGAAACTATAAAAGCTCATGATGATCCTATTGAAGAAAATAATGATCTTGATGAAAATATATCAAGCATTCGGTGTTATGAACAAGTCTTTGAAAGCGAAGAACTATCATTTTCTCAAAATGATGTAGAAATTCTTTAATAACCTTTCAAGCAGGCCAAGAGAGTATTCAGATAGAGGAAATTTCAAGCATGCATCAAGAATTTCTGCTCAGCAGTAGAGAGGAGGAAGAAATATAAGTTGCAAACAAATCCCCAGAGTTCTTACTTGGTTAAATTTGATGATCCCCCTATCTATAATGAAAGTGGTTTGAATGGAGAGAGGGAGGAAGCTCTTCAATTTTATCAGTTGGGTGTTAAACCTATAGGAAGAAACCAGCAAGTGGAATGTACTGGACAACAATATATTGAGCTCTCCATCATAGAAAAAGAGGTTATCTCATGTAAAAAGGAAGCGGATAGAGAGATTGTATATCAGTGCATTGAAGAACACAATGATTCTTATGGATCAAAGGTAAATAATCTATTTGAAGTTAATCATATGTCACAGAATAATGTGAAAAAATTCCTTTTCCTTCCTTAAGTTACAATTACAAGTTATTTTCAATCGAAGCTTAGAGATGAAAAGTGGAGACATGAAAGTGACATAGATCATTTTCTTAAAGATGTTACTGAGTGTTATGTTAAGCATATCATCCCAACATAAGGTCTATTTGGGAAAGAACCTTCATATATAGAGAATTTATTTGTTGGAGCTGTTCAAGAACATGTTTTTTCTCATACTTTTGAAGATCCTATTGCAGATTACATGGAGGAATTTATTAGCAGCCTACACATATCTTTTGGTGGATATACTTCCAATTCTGGTTGTGAGCTCTTTTATGTATAATTTATCCTTTGTTCAAGATGAATGGCATTTTCAAGATTCACTGGCATAATGGTTTTGGATTAAGCACTCAAATGCTAATTTGGTATCATTGGAAGATTGACTTCATCTAATTGAGGCCAGCCATGTACATATGTAGGAACTTGTACATAAATAAGATTATGTGTTGAGCACTTGGTTTTGATTTGTAGTCTTTTGGTTTAATCATTACTAGATGAATAAGGGTGACTTTCCCAGTTGGAAACTAGTTTGCAGAGGTGTCAAACTTCAAGATTGTCAGGTTTTGAGTTGCCAAATTTTAGGGTTTTTATAGTTTTGGAATCCATGCCCAACTAAGGCTATTGATCTATGATTCCTAATATTTTGTTATCAAAGCATAAGCATCTAATCACTGTAGCTATTGGTGTCGGTTCACTCTACAGGTTTCACACAGCTAAGACTTGGTGAAGCAATATATGATTCCATGCCCATTGGATAAGGCAGTGATCTGCGGTTCTTAGTTCTTCCAGGACAAAAGCACTATCCCCAGGTAGAGCCAAATGTTGTAACATGCACTTGTTTATTGTTTCTAACATTCTTCATTCAAAAATATTTTGAAAAATACTTTTAAAAAAGGGAGATAAAGTGAAAGGAGAAAGCAATAATGATATATTGGAGGCCAAGGGTTATATGGGCTTACATGTATATATGTATGTTGCAAAGCATAAATCTATCAGAAATCAAAATGCAAAAGAAGAGAAGAAATAAAGCGCATTTTGAAGAAAACAACTGTTAAAAGGACTGGACCCAAAATCTTATATGCTACATTTTAAAGCTCGGTGGGTCCGCATCAGGGATGGTGGCATCACAGATAAACATTGATTGCGATCAGCGATTGGGTTCCAAACCCGAAAAGTTATATGGTGTATTTTATAAGAGTGGCGGGTCTGAGATAATGTGAAACGCTTATGTTATATGCATGTGACCTTGTCGATCATGATATGCAATAAGGGTCGTACTCGAATGCATATATATCCTATTTTAAAGTCGGGTGGGTCCGCCCTTTATGCATATATATGTTGATAAATGCCAATTGTGATTTATTGATTCCGGACCCAATATTTGATGTATTGTATATGATAAGCCCTCACGTTCGATTATATTATGGGTCATAAAGGTTTATGTGATATTAGTATATATTGTGTTGATGCAATTTTATATAATGTTTTATTATAATGGATTATAATAAAAGGTTCGGACTTGAAAGCATATATTTTTTATATTCTAAAGCTCAATGGGTCTGCCATCTTTGTGCAGCACTTTATATATATATATATATTGTGTTGATGCAATTTTATATAATGTTTTATTATAATGGATTATAATAAAAGGTTCGGACTTGAAAGCATATATTTTTTATATTCTAAAGCTCAATGGGTCTGCCATCTTTGTGCAGCACTTTATATATATATATATATATATATATATATATATATATATATATATATATTATATATTATAGATAAGATGCCGATTATCAGCCTTACCCGATAGTGATATATGTTGTGTTATATCAAAACTTGACAAACCATTCGATCTGAAAAGCGTAGATCAATGGTGGAGTTGAATTGGCAAGAAGGATGCCTTGGAAATTACGCTAAGTCTATATTTTGAAGGAAAATACACTTAATCATATATATTCAAGATAAACGCATAATTCCAGTGTTTTCATGGTTATTGCAGTCAGGTGCGTAAGTTAATTTCGAACAAGGGTTTGGGGCCGGTTGTGATTTGCAATAGAAGACAACAAAGTGCTGAACGAGCACATTTGATAGTTATAAAGCCGGATTTACTCTTCTTGAGGTTCAGATTAATGAGAAAAGTAACTCTGTTTGTAATGTGGAAAATTTGGGATTCGAGACGGGGTTGAAAAGGAGAATAGGTCTAACATATATTTCTTGGAATTTTGGCCAATCAGAATTCCCAGGATTATAGAAACTAAACACATTTCATTATGGCTAAGAGGAACTAAACATCATTAGAGTGTTCATGGAGGAATTCGGTAGCAAATCAACAGAACAAGCTAGCAGGCCTTCTAAATTCAGTTTTGTTTTGTTATTTTTTGTCCTTCGAGGTGTTTTCACCCTCTGTAAATTCTGTAACAATTTTATTTCATATAGTTATAAAGTAGTTATATAGGTTTCATAAATTCATAATTGTTCCACAAGGTATAAAAGGTGGAAAATTTACTAAGAAAGGGTTGGGAATTTTGGAGAACCAGGCCACTGTATTTCTGATAACATCATTGATTAATAAAACAACCAAAAGTTTCTAGGATTTGTTACATATAATTTGTAAGTTTCACTATCATGTGTCATGTAATGTTTTTTTTCTTTTTAAGTGTAGTAATGAAGCTACAGGGTAAAATCCCTTAAAGAGAACTCTTATACTTAAAGTCCTCATTTCCTTTCTAAGTTATAGATAGTAGTTTCTGTGAAAGACCAACATATTGTCTATGATTTATTCCTCATGATCATAATTCCTCTAAGTTACAGATAATAGTTCTTGTGAGAAATCAACATATTGTCTTTAACTTCCCTTTCAAACTTTCCTCATTCATCATTTATATTTAGCAGCAAATAGCATTCCGAGAAGTTCTTATCATACATGTATTAAGAGTCTAATGCCAAGTTTTCCAAGTCCTTCATTTGGTAATCTAATAAACAATAAGTGACAGTAAATAATCTTTATTAATGTCTTAAGCACAATTTCCCTACAACCAGGAAATTGGTTTCTTAAGGAACAACAGGTCCCACTAGACCTGATGACTTTTCTACAATTATTGATCTGTACGCCATACCACGTTGAATAATGTTGACATTGACTTTGACTGACTTTTGCCTAGTTTGACCAAAACTATAACTAACCATAATGTTCACATACAAACTCGAATTGAGGTGTTGTTTGCACCATTGGAAATCATACAACAAGCTCTTCGATCGAAATCTAGGTTCATTTCAATCAAAGAAATTTGATTTTTGAGGCTTTCCTAAACCCTGTTTGACTTCTAAACATTTATGGAGCCATCTGGATCATTCCTCCCCGTCGATGATATTTTCGTCGTCCAAAATCATGAACACTATCTATAATTTTTTGTATGCTCTCATCTGAAAAGCAAGTACCCTAATAGGCCACACTTCCTCCTCCTTCACCTTTATACTTTGGAGCCATAAGTGATAGATTGACACATATACCCAATTCAAACTTGTAGTACAATCCTCTCAAAATACATGTTCTTCTACAAGACCAAACACGACCCAAAAAGTCCCCATACTTTCCAAGAGTTTATATAACACTTCTTGGTCAATTTTACATCAGAATCATAACAAAAATAATACCCCAAACTATCAACAAAAGGCCAAATAAATCATCATGTTGAATTCATAAGTGATGGAAAAAAGTTCATCACTTTTACAATCATTTCACAACATTTTATTTACAAAATGAAACCATGATAAACTACTATATCTAATAAAACCATCTCTTACTCATTAAAGTGAATGGTTTATCATTTTCGAGTTGATTTCCTTGCTGAACAACTTTACCAATAGGTTCCTTCATAGGTTCTTTATCCTTCTTGAAACACTTCTTTGGATGGAGCCTCCAACATGTGGCTCTCTGATGTCAACCTATGTTGAAATGAATCCAAAAATTCTTCTTCCTCCATACCCGCTTAACCTTGTTCCTTCCCTAATGTGGAAAAGGAATTTCATGCCTTGTCCTCTTTCTTACTGCCATTCTTTTCCAACACTTGGAAACAACATGGTTATACGAACTACAAAAACTACATGACTTTCTATGCCATGATCTATGCTTGTCATTAACAATCCACTTGTAATAAAAAATAACATTATAATAATGATACTTTTTATACCTTGCCTGGTTGTCTCTGGTCCAATCATTGCGATGAGAGCTTACCTCAACACTTCCTCTACAATGTGCATTGTCATGGGAATATGAGATATGTTCCCATAATTCTCTTTCCTTCATGATTTAGGCAATGGCTTGGATTCTTTTCCTAAATAAAACCTTTCTTCTACTACCTTCAAGCATTCTCTTTCAGTGTACCCCAATCCTGAAATGGGTACCTGGAGGCTTCCAACAGAGATAACAGCATGTGAAAACGAAACTAGATAGCTATCAATAATTTTTACCTCAGTTTTTTATTCTGAAGTAGGTGACGATGGCTCCACTAAGCCTTTTTTGTGCTTAATCTATTCTAAGGCCTCTTCCATGGATCATAATTGAAGTTGTAATCTCTGCTTCTCCTCTTATGATTCTTGTGGAAGTCTTTTCAACTCAAAATTCTCTTCTTGAAGGCTGTCGTTGATCTCCCCATTAAATGAATAGACGAATATGAAGAAGAAGAATATCCACGTGAAGATGGAGATGGAGCATCATCCTTTGTTCTCTCTTTCTCTTGTTTCTCTTTTTCCATTTTCCCCTCATACACTGCATACATATTATATCTACCATGCTTTCTATCCTATAGAATTCCTCACAAAGATATTTGTGATTCTCCATTTTCCTTATTATTGCATGTTCAATCTCTAGTTATCATTCAAACTCACAATTCACACGAGCAACAAGACTTCTCTAATACCAAACTTGATCCAGATTCCCTCATCTACTGGAATTAACCAAGATCTTTTACTTATGTGATGTTAGCAAAATTGCATGTGAAAAAATATGAAAAACCACATGTTCTTACTTTAAATAAGAGGAAACATAATGGAAACCATCAAATTGACAAACAAACATAAGTTGATAATGGAGTTCACCTAGTGTGGGTTACATCTTCAAGCTCGGTGTCAATAGAGGGGAGGTTGCTTCATTAATTGTTGCAAGATGATGATGAGTAAATGATGTGTTTTTTGTCAAACACAAGGAATAACTCCCTTAACTACAGTGTCATGTCTCTACATGAGACATTGTTCTATAAGAACTCTCACTCATATAAGCTTTCATTTAGCATGAAAAAATATCAAACTCTCACATTAAGTGGCATACAAGGATCTTCCAACAAAATGGAAAACAAGGATCTCAACATCAAATCACCATCTCATAAAAAGTCAAAGGAAGACATGGCATCAATGCATCTTGTACCTCCACTTTTAGAGATGCCCTGAAAATGCACACCTCTACTGAAGAAATGGATTGGATGATTGAATTTCTAGTGAAAATTCATGAAATATGACTGTAAACTTGACTCCCTTCTAACTTTTCAAATTTGGGCTCCCCAAGAATCTCAAAGATTCCTCATAGATTATCTTTCATGGGTTGACTGACATTTTTCTTCTTAGACGAAGAATCTAATCACACCACCACGTTCCTTGTGAAAATATCCAAAAAATGAGTATAAAGTCAACATAATTCTGACACCTTCAAAAATCGTTCCCTAGGGAATCCTAAAGATTCCTCAAATATTCCTCATAGAGAATATTCTTTGAAATATTCCCTAACAATATTCCTAGAATCTTCTTGATATTCATGTCTTCATTAGAATTCATGTGCCCTCATCTCTCATGTATTCTCCATGGTTCCCTTTGAACGATTTGAATGACATTTTATAACAAAGTGTAAGGGTGAATAAAACAAAGTGTGTGGTTGGCACAATGGTTGTCATAGTCATATTAAGGAACTTATTCCTAGGGAGGTTTTGGGTTCAAAACCCATGGAGTCCATTTTGTTTTTTAATATACTTTTAAAGCCAAATTTTCGCTTTAATATAGTTTACAAACCATATAATATATGGTATATGTATGTACATATTGTAATGACTCCCAAAACCATAAGAATAAGAAAATATGGAGGTTGCACCATGCTAAGGCCGCTTGGGCCTAATTTGAGGTGCCATGTGGCACCATGTGATTAGGCCATGTGGCAGTGTCTCATTCGTTCACATCTTGTCGTGATCCCACATCACCTACTTGTGGGTCCACTTGATTTACTGACTAGGCTACCACATTAGCTTTATGAGTCCCATTAGGCATGCCACGTGTCATATGTATGGCCTACAATGTGGCAAAATGTTGACTTTGACTTTAACATTTACCTAGTTTGACCAAAAATTCCACCGGCCTTAACTTTTTCATAGTAAATTGGACTGAGGTGTCATTTATGTCATTAGAAATATTGTGACAAGCTCTTCGATCTGACCCTAGTTTTAGTGCAATAGAAAAAAAATAATTTTTTAGCCTTTCCTAAACACTCTTTTGCTTTTGAACATTTCTAAATCCACCTAGATCACTCCTCCCCAGTGAGGATATTTTGGTCCTCCAAAAGCATGAATATTATCTGCAATCTATTGTACTCCCTCATCTATAAAACAAGTTCCCTAACATGCCACACTTCCTTCTCCTTCACCTTTGTACTTTAGAGTCTTAAGTGATGGACTGACACATGTACCCAATGAAAACTTGTATTACAATATTTTCAAAATACATTTTCTTTTATAAGACCAAACATGACCTAAGAAATCCCCATACTTTCCAAGAGTTTATATCACACTCCTTGGCAAATTTTACATCAAAATCATAACAAAAACCATACCCCAAACTATAAAAAAAAAAGGTCCAAAACATCATCATGTTGATTTCATAAGTGATGGAAAAAACTTCATCACTTTTACAATCATTTCACAACAAGTGATTTAAAAAATGCAACCACGAAAAACTAATATATCTAATAAAATCATCTCTCACTCATTAAAGTGAATGGGTCATCATTTTGGAGTCAATTCACTTGTTGAACAACTTTAATAGTTGGTTCCTTTGCAGGTGCTTTGTCCTTCTTGAAACACTACTATGGATGGAGCCTCCAACATGTGGCTCTCTGATGTCCACCATTGTTGCAATGACTACAAAAATTATTCTTTGTCTAGGCCTAGTTAACCTTATTCCTTCCGTGATGTGGAGAAGGCCTTTCACATATTACCCTATTTCGTGTTGCCATTCTTTTCCAACAATTGGCAACATCATGGTTATACAAGCCAAAAAAACTACATGGTTTTCTATGCCATGATATGTGCTCATCATTAACAATCCACTTGTTATAAAAAAGAACATTAAAATAACAAGACCTTTTATACCTCGCTATGTTGTCTTTGGTGCAATCCTAGCGATAATATTTTTCCTCGGTGCTTCCTATGCAATGTACAATGTCATGGGAATATTGTGATGTATTCCCATCATTCTTTTTCCTTGATGATTTGGGAAATTTCTTGGATTCTTTTCCTAAAGAGCCCCTTGCTTTTGCTGCCTTCAACAATTCTCTCTCAATGTACCCCAATCCTGAAATTGGTAGCTCAAGGCTTCCAACATAAATAAAATCAGGTGAAAATGATACTAAAGAACTATCAACAATGTTTACCTCAGTTGTTGATTCTAAAGTAGGTGATGATGGCTTCACTAAGCCTTTATTGGGCTTATAATTTTCCAAGGCCTCTTCTTTGGTTCGTAATTGAGGCTGTAATTTCTACTTCTCCTATTTTACTTCTTGTAGAAGTCTCTTCAATTCAAAATTATCTTCTTGAAGTGTCTCACTGGTATCCTCATTTGAATGTGGGAATAAGATGAAGAAGAAGAATATTCACTTGAATATGGAGATGGAGCATTGTCCTATGTTCTCTCTTTCTCCTGTTTACCTTTTGTTTTTTTCTCCTCATAGTCTACGTACATTATATCTACCATGATTGTCATCTTGTAGAAGGCCTCATAGAGATATTTGTGATCCTCCACTTTCCTTTTTGTTACACACTAAATCTTTGGTTATCATTCACACTCACAATTCACATCAACAAGAATACCGCTTTGATACCAAACTTGATCAAGATTTTCTTAGCTACTGGAATTAACCAAGATCTTTTACTTATGTGGTGTTAGAAAAATTTCATGTGAAAGAGTATGAAAAACCACATGTGCATACTTTAAAGAAGAGGAAACATAATGGCAACCATCAAATCAACGTACACACATAAGTTGATAACAAAGTTCACCTAGTGTGGGTTACTTCTTGGGCTCAGTGTCAAGAGTGGGGATGTCACTTAATTAATTGATGAAAGATGATGATGAGTACATTATGTGTTTTTTTTTCGAATATAAGGAAGAAATCCCTTAACTTGAGTGGCATGTCTATCCACGAGACACTCTTCTATAAGAACTCCCACTCATATAAGCCCTGCTTCAGTATGACAAAATATCAAAATTTCACATGAAGTGACATACAAGGATCCTCCAACAAAATGGAAAACAAAGATATTGACATTAAATCATCATCTCAACAAAAATCGAAGGAAGACATGGCATCAATGCATCTTATACCTCCGGTTTCGAGGATGGCCTAAAAACACACACCTCTGCCAAAAAAAAATTGCACGGTTGAATTCCAGGTGAAAATTCATGAAATTTGACTATAAACTTGACCCCCATCTGACTCAGTCAAATTTTTGCTCCCTAGGAATCTCAAATATTCTCTTCCATGGGCTCACCAAATTTTTTTTGCTCAAACAAAGGATTTGATCACACCATCATGTTCCTTGGGAAAAACTGAGAAAAATGAGTATAAAGGCAGAATAATTGTGACACCTTCAAAAATCCCCCCCCCCCAAAGAATATTAAATATTCCTCAAAGATTCCTCATAGAGAATATTCTTCAGAATATTACCTAACATATGCTATAACAATATTCCTAGAATCTTCTTGAGATTCATGTCTTCATTCATCTTCTTGTGCCCTCATCTCTCATGTATTCTCCATGTTTCCCTTTGAACCATTTGAATGGCATTTTATAACAAAGTGTGAGGGTGAATAAAACAAAGAGTGTGGTTGGCACAATGATTGGCATATTCATATTAAGTTACTTTTTATTGCAGAGGTTTTGGGTTTAGAATCCATGGACTCCTAATTTTGGTTTTAAAGCCCAATTTTGGTTTTAATATAGTTTCCAAACCATATAACATATTGTATGCATATGTCCATATTGTAATGACTTCCAAAACCATGAGAATAAGCCAAAATGGAGGTTGTACCATGCCAAGGCCAATTGGTCCTATTTTGAAGTGCCATGTGGCACCATGTGATTGGGCCATGTGGCATCGTCTCATTTGTCCACATCATATGCCACCTACTTGTCATGTGTCGACTTGTGGTTCTACCACATCACCTACTTGTGGGCCCACTTCATTTGATGATTAGGCTAACACATCAGCTTTATGGTCCCAAATAGGCCTACTGAATTTTCTGCCATGTGTCATATATATGGCCTACCACATGGCAAAATGTTGACATTGACTTTGGCTTTTACCTAGTCAACCAAAGCTTTGACTCACCATAACTTTTGCATACCAACTCAGATTGAGGTGTCATTTGAACCATCCAAAATCTTGTGATGAGCTCTTCAATATGACCCTAGGTTAGTTATAATCTAAGCGCTTTTATTTTTTAGCCTTTCCAAAACCCTCTTTGGATCAATAGTCACTTATATTCCTAGAGATATTTTGGAGATAAAAACTATTTAGAACCAAATATTACCAAACCTAAAATAAAATGTATCTAGCTGATCATTTATATTGAACTAGATGTAATACTTAAAAATAAAAACAGGTCTATAGCAAAACCTAAAGGTAACTGAAAATATTTGGGACTGTTATTGCTCGTGATCCCGAATATTTTCCTCCTAGTATCCACTGGTATAATTTCTCCTAGAAAAGAATCCCATACATTATGCACCATTCTAAGGACTTTACATATAGGACCTAGATTTAACTAAATATGAGATAATTTAAATATAAAAATAAAAGAAAAATTTATTAATAGATTGGAGATTGAAAATTTCATGTTCAATCTTACATAAGATTTTAATATACAAGTGACAAATTTCGATAGATGAAAAGAATCATAATGTTACCCTTAAAAGCATAGAAAATAACTAATATTAACTTGGATGAAGGAAAAACTGACAATTACAATAAACCTAGATGGGGAAAAATTGGGAAAATTGAATCAAAATTGAAAACCCTAGTTTGACTTAGACTAAACCAAAGAAACTCTTTTCTAGCCCAATCTAAGTCAAACTCCCAATTCAGCAAGTTTGACTCATGATCTATGCGACATTGGTTTTTCACAACACCCACATTTGTTTTAGTTAGATTGGATCTCTATAACAATGCCTCTTTAATATGCACCCTCGAAAGAGAGTGTGTTTGAAATATTGTCCAAGAAGTTCAACAAGCATGTTTACAAATATGTGTATAGAAATATTTCTAGGCAAGGTAGTGTGTCCAAAACATAGAATTCATGGATTTCTCTTGATGTTGAGCTTTAGAGTAAAAATACTTGGAAAATCCAACCCCCTATTCCTTTTCAAGAAGCCAATGGCATCCCCTAGGCCTATCAACTTCACTCCAAGGAACATGGCCACTCCTCTCAAGAAATGATGACTCAATAACAGAATAGGGGAGCTCACTCCTCTGCACCTTTTGGGATTCTAAAGGAATATCCATCTCCAAGGAATATTAGAAGAATCCATGGGTTCATGTCATTCATGATTACGTTTCTCTCATATATAGATCCCAATGACCAATCTAATTGATGACTTGGTGGTCCACTGAAAGGCTTAGTAGAAGATAATATAAATAGCATCACTAAGTCAACTCAATCATATTTGTCGTTGCTTCACAAAAGCCACCATAATCATGCAAAACAATACACGTGAAGAAGCTTGGTGCAGTAAAAAACCAACATGAGCCATCTTACCATCTTCTGTTTTGTTGCATATGCTTTGATTCTAAATAAATAATGATGCAAAATTTTATCCCAAAGAGGTACCTTGAGTGGTTGAGATATTTAAGATTCAAGAGGTATCAAGCTTGGTCCCATGGGTCAGGCACCACAATCAAAACCTAAACTAGCTGAAAAAAGTAAAATGTTTTTGTTTATCAAATATAGGATGAAGTCCAGGCATATATGCTTTGATATTCTTACTAACCACATAACTATTAACATAAATGTAAATATCCATAAGGAAATCAATCTTAAATCCTATCTTTTCAAAATCTAAGGTTGACAGTAGAAAGTAGTTTAAAGCCACAAAATCTATTGATTCATACAAAGGACAATTTCATATTAAAAAGGAAACATAAAAAAATAATGTGCAGGGTATATCAAAGGTTCAAGAAGCTAATATTGCTAGAGAGGAAACAAATATATTGTTAGTTTAGCTGATAAGATAGAAAGGTCCATGCCAAAATGGAAATAAACCATACCAAAATATGTTATAAATATAAACTTCCATGGGCCAAGTGGATGACAAGAATGGGAAGTAAAAATGGTAAAGATGAGTAGGAGAATAAGGCTATGAAGGTTGAACTCATGAAATACAATACTAGGATTTTGGGTTGTTGGCTTAATGGGGCCTGACCCATGTTCATAAATGTTTAGCCAAACAAATCCCAACACTATTGGCCCTTTCGGAAACAGTCCATGGAGCGCGGACTGAAGTCTCACCCGAGGTAGTATAGGAGGGTGCTAGAGCCAGGTTTCTGCACCTTGGGGATGTCTTGATGTGGCCTGGATTTGGGCGAGTCGATCCTAGCTCTATGTTGCTTCAACGCAGCTGCCTTCTTAGAGTAAATACCTTAGTCAAGTGCAAATGCAATTTACCCTTTCCTGTGCTTAATATTATTATAGATATTTTGTTACTTACGAAGGCACAGTTCTTTCAGTTATCATTTAACATAAACAGACATGTGTGTAATCATAAATCATGAAAAGATGCATAAACCAGAATCTAGAACAGATACACAATATTTCAAAATCAGCTTATCTTTATTAATGCATTTATCTGGTTACAATCCACTTCCTTCCCTGCACACTCAGCTGCAGGGGTCCATGCACACAAATGCAGACTCTACAAGGACTCTGTACACACAACTACGGAGCCTGTATCTCCTATTACAACCCAAACTTTGGACTTACAAACTTAGATATATTACCACTTTCAGACACCCATATTACTTCTTACATTACCCAAAATTGTCTTTTACACTTAGAGACTTGCTCTTACTTATACATTCCCATGGTCCGCAGACCATGGGTAGGCTGACACATTCTAGATTAATTTATAATATTTTAAGGCAGACTACCCTTAGACTTGACCCATTACAATATGTGCTCTATGCACTTTGCAGAGCTTTTACAATACAATACCCAAAAATGTGGGCTTTAAGAACCAAAATCATTATACTAGGGATCCACTGCCCATCAGGCCCCCAACACAATCATCGTGACTCATCTCAAGTCACCCGACTGGTGCAGTAATCTTCATGCAAAGTTCATCTAGTAATCATTGTACTTTGCTTATGTCCGCAGCACATTCCTCCGCTGTCTGTTGTACTCATTATATGCATATCTCCTACGTTTCGTCAGTAGGTTCAAGTCCTTGCATGAGTGTATATACAACCTACATATGTGCCAGCTTTCCCTCGATCTTGGTGGTGACTGTGAATGCTTCCTCAAGCCAAAGCTAGATTCGTTCTTAAAGCACTACTTCCTTCTAGCGCATGGCATCCACCTAGGCTTTTAGAGCCTGGGCCTCCTTCATCTTAGCCAACTGCTGAGTAAGGTCAACCATCTGCACTATCCCCCTGATGTTGTCATAAGCCTACTGCAAATCCTGCACTTATGTCTCTATCTGTTGGAGCATCAGATCTTCCTGTAGTGAACTAAGAGTGACATGTAACTGGTCTAGCAAGCTAGTGCATTCCCGTATGGTGCCCTCTATTGCTTCCAACCCTACTTGAATGGGCTGGTGCTGCTGCTCAAGGACCTTCCGCGGTGTAGAAGGTTGTGCCTTCAACCTTAGTTCTATGATTTGTAATTCGAGGTCCAATTGGATCCTCGTGGCTTCCTCATTTGCCTCAAGGAATACACTGGCCAATTTGTGGATCCGTATGCCTATTAGTAGGTCCAGTGCAATCTCAAGCTCAGGGGCACGGCAACATGCTTCCTCGATGGTTTGTTCCAACTGCAGAATCTGTCCTACTACTTTGTCGTGTTGGAGGCTCAGTTGCTCTATGCTGATTCGTTGTTCACTGAGCATCTATATTGCACGTCCTTCCCTAGCATGGAGCTTTGTCGTCGCTCCATCCTGTAACTGATATAGTATTTCTCATGGGAGGGCAGCCAAGTTTTATCCAAGTCCCTTGAGCCAGCCTATTGTGGCTCTGTCTTCTGCATTGTCTACTGTCAATGCTCCTTCTGGTAGCATGACAGTGTTA
Source organism: Pinus taeda (assembly GCA_000404065.3). NCBI lineage: Eukaryota > Viridiplantae > Streptophyta > Pinopsida > Pinales > Pinaceae > Pinus > Pinus taeda. The sequence continues at coordinate 192,063 of APFE030964806.1, read as the reverse complement.
GCCATTTTGGCCCACAGCAACTACTTGGTTGCTAATGTACCTGTAGCCCCATAAGTGGCTACCCTTCCCTGTTGTGGAGGTCATACCTGAAGTTCCTGTAGTTGCATTCTGAGTGCCCCCAACATAGTCCATTGCTCTATCATTTCCTCCTAGAGCACCTCCCAAGTGACTTCACGCAATGTATCACCAATGTTGCATAGGTCACCCTCGATCAGTGTGATAGGCTACCTATCCAACTTGGACGCCTTGGTATTCTTCTGAGGCCATGTTCGTTCTGTCATGCACATTTATTTTAAGGGTGTAGAGGTGGTGCTCGGGTCCATACCTTCTGTTGTATTATCGTCCCTCTGCCATGCAGTCAAGTTTGGGCCTCTTTTGTCCTATGTCAAAGCGCCCCCTACTGTTGTTGTCTTTTCCACGGTGGCATTTGCTTCCTCCTAGGATGCCCGTACTTCCTTGGCTAGCTATTCATTCAGCTTCTGTTTTTCTAGACTCTTGACAATAGCCTTCTATCTTTGAATCTCTATCTCATCGCACGCCACCAAATCTGGTGCGCGCCATTTCGGTGGCCACATATCGAGCACCACAACATAGTGTCATCTATTGCAATGAAGTAAATTGTGGTCCACTTTTGCTTTAGATCCTTTCGTGCCCTGATATACACATGGTGCATATATTCTTTAAATTCTACGAAACTCTTCACATTGTCGCAGATCACAGTGGATAGGCGTGGCTGTTTAGTGATCCACACCCGTATTCTTGCCTCCATTAGTATCCAGAAGATCTTGGTTTCACAGATTCAAGTGTCATTCTTTGTCACCCATAGCGATGCATGTTTTGTTGCCCCTAGCTAGTTCTGGTCAAGGGGAGGAAACTAACTATCCTTCGGTAATTCACTTGTAACCAATAGTATGGGTAAGAGCAACCACACGTAGTGGAAGGTCTTACCCTATTCTTGGGCCTACCTTTAGTTTGTTAGGAACTCATTGTGAAGGAACTGCACCGAGTTGAACTATGCCCCATGTACACATTGCTCAGCTAGCGCAATGACCATTGCTGATACCTCCTTGCCCCTGCATTTTCTCATCACCTTTCCTGCCAACAACTGGGTGGTGATGCGGACCCCTTTGTTCTGAATATTAGTAATAACATACCCCCTCTACTTTTTCTCCAACTTATATTTCTTTTTCATGGCCTCCATAAGCGTCAAGTCTCCACTTGTGCTAGCTATTTCCACAGGGTCCCTTCATGCACAGGGAAGCCAAGAAATCTAATGAATGAGCTCTGCAATGATAGGAATGGGCTCTTCTAGCCATAAGTAACCATCATGCACCAAGAAAATCAGTTGCCTGATGACAAGTACGGTGATCAGTGCTCGATGAAAGTGTGGAATCGATAGGAGGTGGAGTAGACCGTCCTCCTCCACCCCACACAACCATGTCTGTGGCTACAATGTTGTAATGGCCCCTTCCATGCTTAGTTCCATCAGCTCGCTAGTTTCTAAATGGGGAAACTTCTTGCTGTCGGAGAGGTCCCAGTCTTCAAATTTCATAAAGAGAATGCTGCCCACAGGCATTCCTTCAAAGAGAACCACTTTGGGGAGGGATGGAGTGTTAAATATGCTATTAACGACGTCCAAATATTTTGGTACCTTTACCCTCCTTTTCCACGGAGGGACATACTTGGGCAGTTTTGCTATGGCCTGTACTAGCTGGATGCCTTCATCCGTCTCTTCTTCTGGTACCATTTCCTCGACAAAGGTTGGAGGATCCTCCTCCTCATCGTCACTCCCAATATTAACTATTTTCCCCTTTTCTTCCATCAACAATTTACCGAAACGTGGGTTTCGTGGAGACATACGGACCAGTCCTACTACTTGTGGGTCCTTCTTGGGCCTCGGTGTCCATGGTGATTTAGGTATTTATGGTGCATCCCCTCCTGGTGGTGTAGGACTCTATGGGGCTCCCTTGGCTGTTGACATGCGTCTGATCAGGTACTGTTGTGTATCCTTTGGCAAGGCTTCAAACCATGGACTCACTCTTACAACCTCCTCATTCATCTGGTGCATGCCCACATGATAACACAATAATTTTATGCCAAGGGTTTCTTGATAGGGGGTCATCTTTGATTTATAGGCCCATTGTAATTCCAACTCAACCCTCTCCTCATTTTCTCGCTCATTAATGCTATACTGGCGGCAGATCATTTCGAATCGATTTCTGACTTTATGTCTTAAATGTCCACTACCAACTTATTTTTTCCTTAACTCATACGTCTTGTCATGAACAATGGCACCAACGGTCACTTCCTTTTTTATCCGCATAGTAGCGTAGCCCATTCTACCCAACCGTGATCCTTGGGACATAACGACCCTGCATGTACTCTCATTGTCGCGCAGCTTCCTAATAGAATGTTTTATAGTCCCACACTCTCTTTCAATTGTTTGGAGTGTTAGCGCTCGAATCTGCCTCAGGTTGAGGAAGGAAAAACTCGAGGCAACATCATACCAAGCTCAGCCTCGTAGCTAGCCCTACGAGGACAGGAGAGGGCTCTCTCCGGGTCTATCTCGACAGAAAAGTCTTCAAATGGGTTGAGATGACTGATAAGGAATACTGATTTTAGGCTAGTAAATTGATATGAATGAAGTTTTTATAAATGATGGGGTTTTCTAGGATGCATGGGGCTAAGAACAGCTTGAACAGAGAAAGATAATCAAAAGACACATATTATCTCTTGAGGCAAGGTAGGCAAGAAATTTAACAATTCAATTGAGCTAAACGGAATGGCAAGACTGTTGAGAAGTCGACAAGGGCATAGAAGATGGATCCTTGTCAAACCGAAGAAAACATTAACTATGAATACTTCCTCAAGACAGAGCAAATAAATTGGATTCTGCCTTTCTCACTTAAAAGTATTCAACAGAAATGATTATGAGATGAAATGTAAAACATCACAAGCTACACATGAGACATAGGAAAAGACAAATGTTAAATTTCATACCACAGGAATCTCAGAAGCCAGAGATGTGTATTTTCATTAAAATCTCTGTCAAAACAGCTGTACAATGAAACTCTCTGTTCTCCACCAGCTCTCAGAACTCTCTCTCCCTCTCACCCTTCTTTACAAATGAATTTTTAATACAATAAATAAATGTTGTGAAGGGAAAAACAAATCGACCCCAAAACAGGGGTGTTCTTTCACTTGCAGTTACAAAAAAAGAAAAGAGCGTTTCCATCTATTCTAAAATAGAACAACGTTCCTCTAAAAATCCTCTGATGGCTAATTAAGAGATAAATGCTGGAGTGTAGATCCCCATAGGATCAGGACTGAAGTCTTAAATAGGAATCGAATCCCATTCTTTGGCTGTGATAGATAGTTTTGACTTATTTTTAGCTTGCCACGTTACATTTGCCATTTTAATAAAACCACCTTTAGACTAAAATTCTGCCAATTCAGCTCATGGTGACAACTGTACTAAGAGAGGTTTGCATGTTTGCATTCAATGTTTAATTTAAATTTATTTGCAGGAATGACCCAATAGCCAGAGTTATAATATGCCACTCATCGAACTCCAACACATCCAACCACATGCGATATGGTAGCATCAGCAATAGCTCACAATCCGCCTTCTAAGAGCCACATCGCCCGTAATTCCACAAAATCTTCAAAGGACCCCAACAATCGTTGGCGGAAATCATGGAACAAAATCCTGTACGGGGTAATGAGGCCATTCGCTAGTTGAAGCGCACGATTTCTGTGGAGCCAAGATGTTGCTGCATAGCTGTAGGATTTACAGCTGAGCCATCTGGATTTAGACTCAAATCATTTGCTCCTGATACAGTGTGAAAGCCATATCAATTTCTTCTCTTGCAATCGCATCAAAGAATTTGTCGAACTATCTAACCATATTAAGATATGCAAATTCGGATTCACGTGACCTCATTCCTTTTTAATTGGTCCAATTTGTAGTATATGTGTGCCTGTTGGATGTTTTTAACTCTAATTCTGGACAAAATCTATGAGAAATAACTACAGAGGTATGCGTTGTTAGGACCTTTATTGTCCTTGTGTCTCTTATCAGGCTTTTCTAGCTCAATCAAACCAAACATGGATCTATTCTCATTAATTGGTGGCTCTGGAACTGGTGTTCCATCGTGGCTCCCCAATGAACCCTTTTTGGTCCCCAAAAGTGCAACCAAAACCCGTACAAGGTGTGGCACAGATGATGGATCATAAATTACATCTGCTCCCAATATTATTTCTGCACCACAGTTTTGAATTTCATCGGTAGAGCCTGATTCCCATATTAGATATCTGCATTCTAACTGCGTTGCAAATGTAAGATCCTGATAATACTTTTGTTTTAACTTTTCCATGATGGCTACCTAATTTTTTTCTAATTTAAACTTCATGTTGGATAAACTAGACAAGTCTCCATCACTCAGTATGACCTTAGAAGCTTTAACATTAGCGAGACATATGCCAACTAAACCAACACTGGATCCCACCTCAAAACAAGATTTATTAGAAAAACGTTGTGGATGAGAGAACGAAAACTCAAATAGGAACAAACTTACTGCCCAAATACAACAGCCTGTGCCTCTTTCGAGCATGTTAAGGGATGACCTCAAAGTCCCAGTCATAGTTACCAGTTCTCCGATCTGTTGATTCTCATGCCAAGTTAAAGGGAAATGATTACTAGATGGAAACATGAAGAGTATAGTTCTGTGGCATTTCCTTGTGTTTTGAGATAAATCAAAAGACTTGTAGTAAGTCAAATATTGTGTATACTGCTCATACAGGACTTCCAACACCTCAATAAGTTGTGATTCTGAACAAATCGAACCATTATAATCATAGATGCAAGCCACAGGTACAAAGATTATATACGATCCTTGGATGCCATAGAGTGCGATGATATGAACCTCAGAAAAGCCATATACAAAATATAAAGAAGGAAGCTGTAGAACTCCAAGAAAAGAGAAAATTAAAAGTGAGGGTGACAATCCATGAACCAAACCAAGCTGTGAGAGATACCAGACTGCCAACAATATGCTTCATATTCAAAGGAAATATCTCAGACATCATGACCCATGGAATTCCACCCATGCCCATTGAAAATGTTGCAATATAATCCAAAAGACCAATTAATGATAATTTTGTTGCAAGTAGTAGAAAAGAAGACCCATCAAAATGTCCCTGTATGTAGAATGATCCAATAATGAAGCAGCTTATGCACATTCCTCGTGCAGCAATCATTAGAAGTGGGCGCCTTCCATATTTGTCCATATTTGCCCATTACAAACTCTGTTTTCTAATTCCCTTTTTAAATTCGCTGATTTTGAATAAGGGCTTTTTCTTTGTTTGCTTGCAGGGATAGGAGCTGATGAAACCGCTGCCATTTGAAGAGCTGGAAAATTTGATATGTATTCTAAGAAAACAAATTTAATGATTTCTTCTTCAAAACATGGTTTTGAAGAAGAATCAATCTCACACTGACATATAAGACAGAGTCTAACATCGGCTCCACTAGGGATGGCAGCTGCCACTTCTTGGAGGTGCCAAGAACCGCAGAACTTTGGGAGAGTAGACAGTGCCTCTATCCATTGGGCAATGGAGTCATCATTTCAACAGACAACATGAGACTTCCGACTCATTTATGGACTGAAACTTGACTAAAAATACTGAAAAACTAACTCATCAAACCTCACACTAAAACTATAATGAAACTGGAACAAAATGCTGCCTTATGGCTGCTTATTTATTTACAAAATCTACCCTACTTTGCTGTAAAAACACTAGATCAGGTAATACTAAAATGCCAGATTAACCATTCAAGTAAATTTGAGAATGATGCCAGTTGAGAATGCTTCCACCAGGACATAGATGTAATTGCTGGCAGCCCTTCATGCACATAATGAATCTTTCTATGTAGAAGACAACCTGATCTATCAATTAAACTGAAAAAAATTTCCATGTATATCACAATGAGATCGCGAAAGCCAAACTCTATTGGTTGTCCCAACTCCGCAATACATACCTCCAGCTGCACACTGTCAATGCAAACATCTGTAGGCAATTCTATTATTTCTTGTTTCGAAGGAGGAAGGATTTCCAAGAACTTTTTAGGGTCTCAGAAATGATATGACTGGATCTGCTCATCTAAACACTGAATCTCCTTATCAACTCTTTCAACAACTAATTCACAAACACCATTTTTAGCTTCAAAAGGAAACTTGGAAGATTTCAAACCTTGAAGAAAGGCACTGAAAAATTCTTCATTGAGTTCAAAATCCGATAACCAATTTATAACATCATTTACAACTTCACAAAGTGTAGGGTTTGCCACATACCCTACCATTGCATGAGTGGATCAGCGAGCACTGGAATGTCTGGATCTAGTTGGAGTCTCCAAGTGAATGTTTTAGCCTGCATATGTGTCTGACTGATGTCCACCATTAGCATCAGATCTGAAATTTGATTCCATGTACTAGGAGAAGACAATCAACAAGTCAAATGTTCTCCCCAATGGAGTCGCCACTATGTTAGCGCTCGAATCTGCCTCAGGCTGAGGAAGGCAAAACTCGAGGCAACATCATACCAAGCTCAGCCTCGTAGCTAGCCCTACGAGGATAGGGGAGGGCTCTCTTCGGGTCTATCTCGGCAGAAAAGTCTTCAAAGGGGTTGAGATGACCGATAAAGAATAATTATTTTGGGCTAGTAAATTGATATGAATGAAGTTTTTATAAATGATGGGGTTTTCAGGGCTACATGGGGCTAAGAACAGCTTGAACAGAGAAAGATAATCAAAAGACACATATTATCTCTTGAGGCAAGGTAGGCAAGAAATTTAACAATTAAATTGAGATAAACAGAATGGCAAGACTGCTGAGAAGTCGACAGGGGCATAGAAGATGGATCCTTGTCAAACAGAAGAAAACATTAACTATGAATACTTCATCAAGACAGAGCAAATAAATTGGATTCTGCCTTTCTCACTTAAAAGTATTCAACATAAATGATTATGAGATGAAATGTAAAACATCACAAGCTACACATGAGACATAGGAAAAGATAAATGTTAAATTTCATACCACAGGAATCTCAGAAGCCAGAGCTGTGTATTTTCATTAAAATCTCTGTCAAAACAGTTGTACAATGAAACTCTCTGTTCTCCACCAGCTCTCAGAACTCTCTCTCCCTCTCACCCTTTCTTTACAAATGAATTTTTAATACAATAAATAAATGTTGTGAAGGGAAAAACAAATTGACCCCAAAACAGGGGCGTAGTTTCACCTGTAGTTACAAAAAAAGAAAAGAGCGTTTCCATCTATTCTAAAATAGAACATCGTTCCTCTAAAAATCCTCTGATGGCCAATTAAGAGATAAATGCTGGAGCACAGATCCCCATAGGATCAGGACTGAAGTCTTAAATAGGAATCGAATCCCATTCTTTGGCTGTGATAGATAGTTTTGACTTATTTTTAGCTTGCCACGTTACATTTGTCATTTTAATAAAACCACCTTCAGACTAAAATTCTTCCAATTCAGCTCATGGTGACAACTGTACTGTATTTGAAATGATTACTAGATGGAAACATGAATAGTATAGTTCTGTAGCATTTCCCTGTGTTTTGAGATAAATCAGAAGACTTGCAGTAATTCAAATATTGTGTATACTACTCATACAGGACTTCCAACACCTCAATAAGTTGTGATTCTAAACAAATCGAACCATTCTAATCATAGATGCAAGCCACAGGTACAGAGATTATATACGATCCTTGGATGCCACAGAGTGCGATGATATGAACCTCAGAAAATCCATATACAAAATATAAAGAAGGAAGCTGTAGAACTCCAAGAAAAGAGAAAATTAAAAGTGAGGGTGAAAATCCATGAACCAAACCAAGCTTTGAGAGACACCAGACTGTCAGCAATACGCTTCATATTCAAATGAAATATCTCAAACATCATGACCCATGGAATTCCACCCATGCCCATTGAAAATGTTGCAATATAATCCAAAATACCAATTAATGAGAATTTTCTTGCAAGTAGTAGAAAAGAAGACCCATCAAAATGTCCCTGTATGTAAAATGATCCAATAATGAAGCAGCTTATGCACATTCCTTCTGCAGCAATCATTAGAAGTGGGCGCCTTCCATATTTGTCCATATTTGCACATTACAAACTCTGTTTTCTAATTCCCTTTTTAAATTCGTTGATTTTGAATAAGGGATTTTTCTTTGTCTGCTTGCAGGGATAGGAGCTGACGAAACCAATGCCATTTGAAGAGCTGGAAAATTTGATATGTATTCTTAAAAACACATTTAATTATTTCTTCTTCAAAACAGGGTTTTGAAGAAGAATCAATCTCACACTAACATATAAGACGGAGTCTAACATGGAGCATTGACACTATCTCCTCTTTGGTTAGTCAGGTGGTCGCACCCTCTTGGTGCATTGTTACCACGTCCTGGCGATCATCCCTCAACACGATTTCTGTTGTCACCACTATGCGTGTCTTTGGATGTGGTGCGTTCTCCTGATTTCTCTTGAGAGTGAGGTGCGGCCTTAACCACAATATTCGACCAATTACCTTGCAATCACATTCCTCCAATCCATCCTTAGGTTTACGTGTCTCCAGCTGCAATTTTCCAGGTTTGTGGTTCAGAAATCCCTCCTTTAGTTCTTTCTCCCATTATTTAATCTCTTTGTCTAGCATCATATTCTCCCTTCTGAGAAGTACCCTACTTTTTTCCAATTCGCGAAGTTGCACATTTCCTTGCCGAATGGCTCCATTCATACTCCTCTTCTCCTGGTTGTATGAGCCCTTCAGCCTAGACTTTGTGCGTTGTTCTTCTCTCTGATATTACTACATCCACGACCTTCTACAGAGGTGCTTCAGAGACCTCAGTTCTGGTACCATTCTGTAGCCTCGACTTCACGGCCATATTTTTGCAAAGCATCGGACGTGCCCATCTAACACATGGGACACGTAAATCCCCCTTTTTATATTGTATTCGCTGACCCTTATTCGTGAATTTACGTATTTTGGCGAACGATCCCCACTTCGCACTTGGTACTATGAGCCACCATTGCATCCTGTTAGATTTTATGCTTGTAATACTATCACAATCTGAACAGTCTGTTTTGGTATGGTACTTTTAATTTTTCCTAAGGCTTCATCCAATCTTGTGACCCCCTCACCTGTTAGCATTTCCCTTGCTTCGGTCGTCACGTGCCATAGTGAGCGGATCATCAGGTTGCAATTCAGTGTGGTTACTTCATGCAACCGGTTCTGCTAGTGTTCTATTTCTTCATCAGAATCTGACATATAGGAACTATCATGTTCCCATGATATTCTCCCATATTCAGTCAGGTTTACCCTATCCTGGTCTTGCACTGTTATTCGGTAAATGCAGTCTAGCTTTTCATCACTGTCATCTTCGTGCACAGGTTCATTGTAGTTCATTGTAGCGGAACTACTACACATAGAGACTTTTTCTTGAAAATCATTTTCTACTTATTTAGGTTGATGACTCCATTGATATCCATTACCCAGTCTATTCCTAGTAATGTGGGGTAAGGGTTACTATCATCTACAATCTTTATTAACTCAAAATATATCTACATGCTGGAACCATCGATATCCACTGTTACTCTTGTCAATCTTCCCATGGGCAAGATCTTTTGTTGGTTCACCATCCATGATTAAATAGGAGACCACTATAATGTGGGCCTGCCCATGGGTTCCCAAGTCTGCTTTGGTAATACGTTCGCATCCGAACCTAGTTCTAAGATTACCTGATCCATCTGATATTCACCAATTTGCATTATCAACCACATTTCTCGTCCGATGCGTAGAGCATGCTTCCCCATTTTTTGAACTACACGCGGTTCCCCTGACCCTGTGCACCTAGCGATCAGCTATTGTAGTCCTTTAACTGCCTTATTGTCATGCAACAGTTTCATACATGTCTCTAAAAATGTATTTTGCATAGAAGGATCCAGGCCCATCTCTGGTTGATCCCTACTACCTGAAGTACAGACCTCCACGAAGCTCTTCTTAGCTTCCATAAACGTTTCTTTTGCATGGTCTAAGTCAAACTCAGGTTCCTTTGCAGGAGCCTTACGTACCTAGGTATCCTCTTTAGGCTTCTTCCCCTTATCTTCCCCTATGATCACGTCACTTCTGAGCATCATGTCTACATTAGTGTCCTCTTCATGCGGTTTGAACCTCACCATTTGGATATTTTGCATTGGGGTGGGCTGCAACACCCCTTTTTCACACATTTGTGTGATTAGCTTTAGACAATCTATCACTTCATGATCAAACTATTCACAGTACAGGGAAGATAGTCTTGTTAGGTTGGTACAATCATGAGCATAGTGCCCAGGTTCTCTGTAATTTTAACAAATTAGCTATCCGCAGCCCCTTTCGAGCCCAATTCCTCCTCGACCTCGACCTTGCCCTTGGAAGCCACCCTGTGCTATTGCTGCAGTCAGATCGAGGCCTCGCATTTCTGTATGCATTCGATAAGCCGGGGTCCTATCCATCATTAGTTCATAGCTCCGACATGTTCACTCATCATGACCCACTAATCTACATAAATTACAGTACAGTTGTTGTGGAGTCTAGGTATATTTCTACAACAGGTGATAGTTGTTCGTTGTGTGCTTTCCTACAACCTGACAAATCGTGCACTAGAGAGCGGCGGATGCACTTGGTCTTGCTTGCACCTCCGGCCTCAATGGCATTGGTCCCCCTCTTGCCAAATAGTTCGCGAATACAGGACAATGATCCTTATTTGACACTAGCCTTTACATTTTATACACCACACTTCTTCACACACCTCTGGCCAAGGCACCCTATCCTGTTTCAAGCTCTACATCTCTAAGCATAAGTTTTGTAGTTCTGCGTGGATTTGTTGGACTCCTAACCCCGAATCCTGTATCGATTTTTTGTGCAACATCATCACCATTCCCAATGCCTCTGCTTGGGTTGAGAGCTTCTATTGTGACAGTGCCATCCACAGGTGTGGTTTCAAAGACGCCACAAACCACGTGCAGTGCTACGCATCTATCAGTGTCATATTAGCCTCCTAGATCATACTTTTCAGAATTTGATCCAGATCCCACGGGGTTTCACCTGTTAGCATCACGATCTCCTTGAATCTGATGATTGACTGCATCTCCAGTTTCGACCAGCTAAATTCTCTGTTCAATGCATTCTGAATCTCTGCTATTATGGAATTTGGGTGATCATTCGAGTGCTTGATATACCAAGTTAGCATGTGATCTTGTAATGCACTTACCATTGTGGCCTTCTTAATGTTATTGTTCGTAACCCTGTGCACATCCCACACTTCTCTTACTATGAACCAAAACTAATATGGGTCTTCGCTTCCTACTCCTCTGAATATAGGCAACTTGATCATGATTTTCATGCTAAACTGCTGGTGTGGTGGAGGCAGAGTGGGCGAAGTTGGAGGTGAAGAAGGTGACAGGAGTGGTGGCGTTAGTGGAGATGATAACTATGGAATGCGCTGCCCTATTAGACTGACCGCACTCCTAAGAGAAACCCAAGCACGCTCTTCCTCACTTGCTCGCGGTGGTGAAATTAAAGGACTATTTCCTAACACTTCAATCCCTTTGAATATCCTTCCACTTCATGTCGCTCCATTCATTAATGTATGTGCATCACCTATTTTTCACATAACAACATCTTAATCCAGGTATTCAAAGACTTGATGTACTTACCTCGCAGTATTTTGAGAAAAAGTATTTCTGCTTCATTGTAGCCGATAGTCATGTCTATCGCAAATTTAGTGATAAACCCCCTATTATCCGATCCAGACAATGATCTATGGCCCACATGATCTTATCTTCAGATGCCTCTAGCTTGCGCACCAACTCCGAAGTCCACAATATCGACTGATTAAGTTTGCACCTTCCTTGGCCGACTGCTAGCCTCACGATCCAATCATATAGTTCTGAAAAGAATGTCATGAAGAAGACCTCATGGATTTCTGTATATATGAAGCGATCCAACCACCTTCTCTCAAATATCTGTGGAGTTTTGTTTTCCTGTATTACGAACTCGTGCAACTTCTGATCCAACCAATCTTCAATTTCTTTCTTTGTAGGGTTTGAGTGTTTCGACATTAGACATCCATTCAGCAGATCCTGGTCCCAGAAATGGAACCATTTGTTGGCTTAATGGGGCCTAAACCAGGTTCAGAAATGTTTATCCAAACAAATACCGACACTACCGGCCCTTTCGGCACCATTCTACGGAGCGCGGACTGAAATCTCACCCAAGGTAGTATGGGAGGATGCTGGAACCAGGTTTTTGCACCCTGGAGATGTCTTGATGTGTTCTAGGTTTGTGCGGGTCGATCATACATGCTGCATTGCTTCCGTGTAGCTGTCTTCTTAGAGTAACTACCTTAGTCAAGTGGCAATGCAATTTACCTTTTCCTGTGCTTAATATTATTATAGATATTTTGTTACTTACGAAGGCACAGTTCTTTTAGTTATTATTTAACATAAACAGACATGTGCATAATCATAAATCATGAACAGATGCATAAACTAGAATCTAGAACAAATACACGATATTTCAAAACCAACTTATCCTTATTAGTGCCTTTATCTGGTTGCAATCCACTTCCTACCCTGTGCACTCAACTGCAAGGGTCCATGCACACAACTGCGGACTCTACAAAGCCTCCACACACATAGATGCAGAGCCTCTATCTCCTATTACAACCCAAACTTCAAACTTATAGACTCAGATCTATTACCACTTTTAGACACCTGTATTACTTCTTACATTACCCAAAACTGTCTTTTACACTTAGAGCCTTTCTCTTATTTATACATTCCCATGGTCCACGGACCATGGGTAGGCTGACGCATTCTAGATTAATTTATATTATTTTAAGGTGGACTACCCTTAGACTTGACCCATTACAATTCGTTCTTTGTGCATTTCGCAGAGCTTTTACAATACAATACCCAAAAATGTGGGCTTTAAGCCCCAAAACCATTATGCGAGGGATCCACTGCCCAACATGGGCCTTGGAATAAATACCTCATGGAAAGGAATAAGGTGGATCATTTACTAGATAATTTTAATGCATCTTTGTTTTAAATAATTTTTCATAGTAGGAAGAAGTGGATTATGAAGAAAAAATTCTTAAAACAAAAACAAATTGACACAAACAATGTCCTACTCAATTGTCGATTGAAATAGAGAGTTATTAAAAAGGATTTCATGTTATATATATGGATAGCCACAACACCTACTCATTTTTTTTTATTGAACATTAGAATTCAAATGGATTCATTATTCATCCTTATAATCCAAACTTCTCAATATTCCATGTGTTATTATTGTGGTACTAATATCATGTTTAAATGGTATTATAATCAACAATAACTAGGCGAATGTTTTTCAGAAAGTGAAATATGCTTTTTGTATTTATTTTGATATACTGATTTGGACCTCTTACATTACTTCATAGACGTAGAGTTGTAGAAAAAACTAAGAAACATGTTATTTTGTATCTACAAAAATATTCCAAAACATCATTGGAAAAGTTCCATATGGTAGCTTACAAATCGACTTCTATATGATGGAGGTGTAACACCCTCCTCCCACATGTACCCAAGCAACTGGCCAGCCAGGGTAAACTTGCAATGAGAGGCCACTATGATATGATTCAACCTCCTAAGTCACATTAAGGAAGTGGAATTGATAGAAACACACCATACAAATATCCAACATCATCAACAAAACCCTCAGAAGAAAATTCTGCTACTCAGAAAACCTGTCCCTAGGTTCGACTACTATTTTAGGTGTCTTGGGACATATTTGCTCTTATGTTATGGGAAAGGGAGTGGCCAACAACCTAGAGTCACTCTCACAGACTTGCATGCCAGTTATTGTGGACCAAAATTGTGAGTGTTGTGCCAGCGACCTCGGGATTCAAGCCACTTTTTCATGCTCAGAGCCCTAGACACCGCCCATAATGGATCCATCTCTTCAAATTAGTAAAGTAACATGGAAATTAAAGTGATAAATAAAATACTTGTTTAAGAACTTGATTAGATCCCTACTAGCCATGACAAGTATTTCGTCAAACACATCATCAACATGTAATATAGAGGTGTAAATAATAGAGTTAAGAGTAGGGATCTCATAATTATCTAAGAATCTTTATAAACCATTGTTCCCTTATGCCATTTGATGCATTATCATATATTAGGTCATAGACATGTTATCCATTCACATATATGTAAAAACATGTTGAAATCCATACATAACTGATGTCATAAAATGTGCATATAACCAACATAATAGGGAGATAAATACAATAAACATGACAACCATCAAATCCATAAATACATCAGTACCATTAAACATGAAAATCAAGGGAAAGGGCTTCTCATTAATGAATGCAATGAACCAACTGGAGATGGGACTACCATGTTCCACCTGACTGTAGAATTGTTGAGCCAAATATCTCTTCATCCATTCACCCCATGCCATATTCCAAGCATGAATGTGGGATGTCATAGAACACATCAATCAAAACTCATCTAGGTCTTCTAGAGGCCTTCCACCTCAACCCATCAAATAGTAATTCCACCTCATGGTTGGACATCACAAAACCATCATAAAATTGGTCTCCACCCAAGCCTTTGGGCTTCCAGAGTGTTTTTTCCAACCAAGGCTTCCAAGACTAGTAACTCAACCCACAACTATTGTCAGGCTTCCACAACATTTGTCCAACCAAGACTCCAGGACTAGTAGCTCAACCCACCAAGGGTTTCCAGAGTGTTTGTCCAGCCAAGGCTTCTAGGCCTATTAACTCAACCCAAGATGTTATAGGGCTTCCAGAGCGTTTGTCCAACCAGGGCTTTCAAGAACTAATAACTCAACCCATGCTAAGGAATCATGAGAACCAACCAAAAACAAATCATGGAAGTAAACCCAAAATCACCATGGCTATCTAAGAGATGGAAATGCTAGGCAACCCACTATCAATCCATGCAATCTTATATGCTAATGACATATCATGACCAAGAATCCATATGCATATGCCATGCATGTCCAAACTAGTGAAGAAATCATACATGCAACTTGGTACCCACAAAAAAATATGATGTAGTTGTTGATGTCGATGCCTTCTTACACTTTCCTGCTCTTCCTTTACCTTCTTTCTCCCAGACTCCAAGTATGTCACACCCTCCAAGAGTGCTCCAAGAAAATGCTAAGTATCCAAGAGTATGAGAGAGAGAGAAAAATGAGAGAGAGCTCCAACACTAAACTGAAAAAGGGTTACCAACTTATCCTCATAAGCCTTTTTATGAATGAGGCCTCTATTTTCTTTATTTTCCATTATGTTCCTTCATTTTCCTCCTCACATGCAGCCTTTGAAATTTCACCTCCTTTTTCTCCTAATTTCCATTATTTTCATAAATAATTGTTCCAAAATTCCTTTTAATGGCTTAGCCATTTCCTTTGCCAATTTCCTTAGCCATAAACATCCAAATGAACACCCCCTAGGATGTCTTCCCCTATCTTCATCTTGGAATAAGTGTCCCATTCATCTGTGGTTATTGTTTTTAATTTTATTAGATGGAATTTTCACTAGGGCTACTACAAAACCCTCCCCCTTGGGGGAAATCTTCCTCGATGTTCAATCACCCCTATATCTCAGCAACCTTCTGAAAGAAGACATACTACTCATGGAGCTTTATAACACAACTCAATGTAATATTGACAATGAAATACCTGCTCATGATAAAACATCATGACAACATGACAACATACCACATGGAGATTTATAACACAACTTGTTACAATATTTACAGTGATCATCCTACTGAGTGCCAACTCATATGACGTCATAACATCATAATCACATAACCACAAGATAGCATAATAACATGACACCCATACCGCATAGTGGAGCTTTATGAAACAACTCATTATAGTATTTACATCCATACACAATTGTACATATAACAACGTCATCAAAATATAGATACCAAAACATATGCCAAATCATATAAGAAAGTGTGTATCAAAACATATATTAAACACCATGTCTAAGCATATATCAAAACATCATATAGCATATATCAACTATCATAAATCATATATCAATCACCATAAATCATATACTAAACTAGCATAAGAAAATACTAAACCACCATAAAGAAAATACCAAACCACCATAAGAAAATTCCAAACCACCATGTCAAGTTGCTTTGCCTCAACTGGAAAACATGGAAGCATACATACCCCACATATAATCCACTATCTCCCATGTAGCTTCATTGGGGATAAAGTGCTTCCATTGCACTTTAACTTGCTCTTTTTCTCAGTTCCGAAGCATGAGCATATTTCTTTTGCAATATACACTAAGGCTCTAGCTGGAATTCTCCATCTAGTTCCACTTGCAATACAGACCAGTCAATTCCATGAGTAGCATCTTTAACATACTTCTTAAGCAATGAGACATGGAAAACATCGTGGATTTTCACTGTCGAAGGTAGTGCAAGTTGATAGGCTACTGGCCCAATCCGCTCAATAATACTTAAGGGTCCACAAAACTATGGCACTAGCTTGGCACATGAGCCAATCTACAATGAGCTCTTCTTTAGTTTCAAGTGCAAGTAAACCTATTCCCCAACCTGGAACTCCATAACAAACCTGTTCCTATCTTCATAACTCTTATGCCTATCCTGTGTTGCCTTAGGATTCTTCTTAATATACCACCTATCAATCCTACATAACGACTCCACTAAGCCCTCTCTTGCAAGCCTCTCTATGTACTACAAACTCTTTATCCAGGTCTGCAATTTGTAGTACTGGTGCATGTGTTAGCAATTTCTTAAGCTTCTCAAAGCTAGCCTCACACTCCTTAATCCATTTGAACTTCTTGCCATTCCTCTGCAATGATGTAATGGGATAAGAAATCCATGAGAATTTCTTGATGAACCTCTTATAGTAGTTTACCAGACCCATGAAATATCTCACCTCATCCACACTCTTAAGAGCTACCCACTCAATGAACACCCTTGTCTTATCTGGATCTACTGAAATACCTTCCTTGGAGACAACATGTCCCAAGTAGTGTACCTTAGTCTGAAAGAAGCTAGATTTGTGGAGCTTAGCATACAACTGATGCTCTCTCAAAAACCTCAACACTGCTCCAAAGTGCTTGAGATGCTCTTCCTCATTCTTAGAATATACTAGTATATCATCGATGAACACAATAACAAATTTATCCAAATATGGATGCAACACACTATTCATCAAATACATGAATTTAGTTGGAGCATTTGTTAACCCAAACGTAACAACAACAAACTCATAATACCCATACCTGGTTATGAATGCAGTCTTGTAAATTTCATCCTCTTTGATGTGTACCTGATGGTAACCAGATCTCAAGTCAATCTTTCAGAACATTGTTGCTCCCTTCAACTTGAACAAGTCATCAATCCTCAACAAAGGGTATCCATTCTTGATAGTCACTTTATTCAAATTCCTCTAATCAATGCATAATCTAAGGGTGCCATCCTTCTTCCTTACAAACAAGATTGATGCGCCCCAAGATGATACACTCAGCCTAATGTACCCCTTGTCCAACATTTACTTCATCTGCAACATTAACTCAACCAACTTAGGTGTGCTCATCCCGTAAGGTTATTTTGATGCTAGAGCTACTTGTGTCACTAACTCAATAGAAAATTTTACCTTCGTATGAGGTGGAAACTCTATAATGTCCTCAAGAAATACATCCTTGAATTGTTGTAAAACTAGGTACTTGTTCAACACATTTGCATCCTCAACCTCCTTACCCTTATTACCAGAAAAGTGTACTAAAAATATCTTGCACCCTTTTCGATGGCTACACTTTGCTTGCATAGTTGTGATCATCCTAACCGATGTGGATTTCTTCATACCCTGCAAAACTTTTGGTTCTCCATTTTCATCAACACATTCAATGGCCTTGTCATAGCAGTCAACCTCAATTCTATGTAGACAAAACCAATCTGTGCCCAATAACATATTGTATGAACCCAATGGTAAAAAAATCAAATGTGTTGTGTTAGGCATACCATTTAAGTGAAATTTGCAAGCTCTTACACAATGATGAACTCACTTCTTTGTACCTATAGCCAATTGCACTAACCAAGACTCTACATGCAACTCCTTATTCAACCCACACTTATCCACCAAGTTAGGACTAACATAGCTATAATAATATTGAGGGTTAATCAAAATAGAAATAACTTGATCACAAAGCTTACCGTCCATCTCAATGATAGATGCATGGTGTTTTACTTGCCCATTGTCTGCGGCTGCGTAGATACAAGGAATACTCTCAGTTACATATCCAACATTATGCCCCTCTTGTGCAATGTATATCTGGGGTCTACCAACCTGATTCTAGAGACAATCTCTTTTATGATGGTCTTTGCCACAAGTCCAACACTTTATAGGCTTCTAGCCTCCATCTTTGTTCTTCTCTTCAACTCTATGTCCCTGTGCTATATTTGATGCATTGAACCTCTTAGGTGGTGCAATGTTATCCTTGTTATCTGTACCCTGTGACCTTGCTCTCTTTTTATCCCATTTTCCTTTATTCTTTTCATTACCTCCCAAGCTTGGCTTAGTCTCAGTTCTATGCTTCAATTTCTCGTAGAAATTATTTTGCTTTCGAATGACCTCCTCCAATGATCTAGGCTCATCGGATTCAATAATGTCTTTGATTGCAATTGATAATCCAGTAATGAACCTTTGAATCTTATCCTTCTCCTCTGTGAAGTAAGGCACATACCTCAGTAACTCTAAGAACTTGCTAATGTACTCATCATCGATCATAGCACCCATATTTAATTCATAAAATTCTTTTTCTCTTTCATCAAATTACCTTTTTGACAAATATTTCTTCTTAAATAGCCACTCAAACTCACTCCAAGACAAATATTCCTCATGAATACACTTGATATTATTCACATATTGCCACAAGATGTTCGCTTTACCTTTGATACTGAGGGTAGCTACTCCAAATTTTATGTTCTCTGAATAATCATTGGACCTGAAGAACTTCCTAATTCCAAGCAACTATGCCTCTGCATCCTATGGTTTCTTCATTTCCCTGTCAAAAGTATGTGGATTCGATTTCTTAAATTCATCTGGAAAATACTCCCTATCTATTATGAAGAAATTGGTATCTACGGATAAATACTAACTCCCTACACAATAGCTATATCTAAAACAATTGTTTAAAGCACTTTAACCTTTTCCTATAAACAATAGATAAGACAAAGAGAATGACAGGACCTACTTGTACTTTGGCTTTCCTCTTGTCTCCTTTATATTGATCCTATTGCTCCTTCCTGTACTTAACACGTTTGAGAAGTACCTGTGAACATCAACAAAAGACAATGAACCAATCAAAGCAAAAGATTTATTGATTACAAGTAAATGGAATCAAATACATTCACACATATAAGCATAACATATCAAGATAAGCATATGGAAAAAGGTGCAAATACTTTATTGAATAGAAGGAAGAATTACAACCATGAATCCCAATTTGAAGTCACTCCTCCAGCTTTGGTTCCATCCACATCACATCATAAGCATGATAATCCAACAGCATAATGACACTTACAATAGTCTCAATTCTCAAACTAGCATTATCTCATTACAATCATCAAAGTCCAGCCCCTTGATCACTTAGATGAGTGGCCAATTTATAGGAAGATGGAGGGGTTTTCGTCATCAATGAAGGTATTGAATGGCCTTCCATACTTAGAATTAGCTCCATGGAGGAAGGGATGAGAGGATACGATATATATTAAGTCATTCCTCATCCATTTCCGAGCTCATAGGAGATGATAAGTGTGGGAATCTTCTAGAAGGCTCTAGAAGATCAGGATATTCCCCAAACACTATGTGAATTTTGCTCAAAATCGCCCAGCATAGGTCAAAGAGGGCCTAAGTGCTCTGCAGAGCACCCTGGCATGGACTTAACTACTCTGCAACGCACCCTTGCATGGGCCTAACTGCGCTGGTTCTTCTAGAGATCATTTCAAGATGCCTTCAAGCCATGAAACTATCTAGGAAGGAGGCATTCAAAAGGTTGACTTGTTTAGGGTATGTAGCAACTAAAATTAGGGTTTGATGAGCCCTACAACACTGATCTGTATGATGAGAGTGATTTTCCCAAATGGATATGTAAATCTGCCCCTAAAGCATGAAGTCGAAAATGTAATGTTGAGTGAAATGCTTTACAATGTGACGAGGAGGTTCAGAAGTGGTTGGTGACCTGCATCGATTACAATACATTATATCATGATATTTTTATCTTTTCTAATGAATTGCTAAGGGAAGGCATACCCATGCTTAGCATATAAACTTTCATTACAAGTACATAGACAGTCGTCTACAAATATAGACCCATGATCGGAATGACCATCAATGTAAAGCCATTGTACAGATGATTTGGTACATTTCCTGAAATCGCAGCCTGGATGGATGAAACTAGATCCAGGGTCTTCTATCTTGTTCAATCGTTCGATCAAGTACGAGTCTAACCATGCGAATATGCTATCTGAATTCAAACATGGGAGGACACCATTTGATTACTAGCCAAAGATGTAAGCAATTAACAAATGTGATAGAAATCACAGATAATGATAATTATCCTCAACGTACCGCAGTACATTATGTATGGTGTGAATAGATGTCTTGATGTCAAACACCATACAAAGTCTTTAGGTCGAAGGCCAGTGATGTCAACCTATCGCTAGAAGTGAGAAACATGCCATTGATGTATGCAAGTCTCAAGGTGTTGGAAGGGTGTTTGTAAGTCAGCTTCTTGGATAATGAGCTGATGTCGACAAGAAGCAACTCATCGCAGGAGGGCCTTGATGTATCCCACATCAATGACACGAAAAGAGTGTAATGATTTTGGAGATGGAATTTGACTGATAACATAAGGTTCAGGAATGGCATTCATGAAAATGAAGGTTTTTGGTACTGCAAAGGATGATTTTTGACTTATTGACTTCTCTTGAACATGTCAGCAACACTGGAATGAATTAGTAGCATTGAGACAAAAAAAAAGTTATGGATGGTATGATAGACCAACGATATGATAACCATCAAGCATATAACCCAACCCAAATAGTCACGGTGATGAAGTGAAAGTGTCATGTTCAAGAGCGACCTGCTACCAAAAGTGGTTTACCCCATTTTCCATTTTCCCTAGTCAGTACTGACCAATACCTCTTTATTTTTTATCAAGATGGAGGAGAATAACATATTCTTGTTGTATAATTCCACCCTTTGGGTGAATCCATCGCTATGTGATGCTTTAACAAGTCTAGCAAAGGTGAAACTCTATCTTGTCATGATCAACGACTTTGTCGCTATTTGATGTTTTAACGAGTTTAACGACAAATATAACTCAGTGCTTTTCATTTTTAGAGAATTTGAAAAGGGACAAAAAGAAAACTCCACAAGTTTTTTTCGTAGATTTGTCTCTCAAGCCTAAAAAAGTGTAAAATGATACGAGAGAGAACCTATTGACCATGTTCGGCCAACTATCCCTTTTTCGTAAATAATCTGTCTTAGCCCGAAAAATGGTTAAACTTATACTGAGTAGATGTCATTTCCAATCCGTTAACGAGCTGAAAAGGACAAGAACTTGAAAATATTTTCATATTTAGAGAGTCTGAAAGGAGCTTAAAAAGGACTCCAAGGGGGTTCCTTTTTTGATGTTTAATAGAGCTCGAAAAAGAGATAAAATTATGCTATGTGGTCAAATATGCAATTTACAATTGAGCACGTCAAATTTTATAAGTATGTTGTAAAACTTTCTCAAAACACCACCAAATGGATTAAACATAGCTGCTACATGATTCAAAATAGGTAAATACTAAAGTTTATTAGATTAATGAACATGAAATAAACATAAAACAAGTTTTTACCATGTCATTTTTACCATTTGATATTTACCATTGAATTTTGTGCTCTGGGCTAGTTTTTTACCTCGAACATCAGTAGCTAATTGCAAGAGATTCTGTGGATGATTTCTCATGCCGTCTGGGCTATCTGGGCCAAGTATGAGATCTACCCCTGTTTTTTCTTTCTATGTCATTCTTTTACTATTTCATGTATGTTTTAGGGATTTTTGGGGCCTCTATGGTTAGATTTTTTTGCCATGGGACCAGTGCAGGCTTCCACGTCAAAAGATACACTGAAGAGCACCTAGATAGAAGGTTGTGTGCTCTACATCACACTATCTCCTTGCCTGGGTGAGTTTCCCAAACTTGTTTTCACCTGTTTGCTCCAAACTTTGTCCTGTTTTTTGCATGGAAATGATCCTAATTAAACTTATGGTTTGATTCCAAGCTTTCATTGGATCAGAATGACTATTACATGGTGAGAAAGATAGCATAAAGAACAAGACATGATTTCCCTAGATAATCTGGATACAGTCGAGGCCCTCAAAAATTGTGGGTTGCTCAAATACTTCAAGTTGTTCAGAATGAGGCAACAAATAGAACTATTGCAGTTCCTTGCTCATGCATGGGATCTGATAGATCATGATTTTCACATAGGGGAAAAATTGGTCCCTCTTGTGATCGATGATGTTTACTTTCTTACTAGACTGTCGAGGCAATATGCCCCCATTTCACTTTCAGGATTTTCCCATGGAGGTGAATCAGTGAGAGATTACATTCGATAGTTTTGTCAGGCAGGTACATAGCCTAGCAAGAATGGGAAAATAAACATCAGGGGTGTAAGTTATTTTCCTTTGAGAATTATCCTTTTCACTATCGCAAAGCTGTCTTGTAGTGTGACACTTCATCTAGAGAATAGATCATATATGTAGTATGCACTAGAGTGTCTTGAGCCAAAAGTATTCAACTGGTGTGAGGTCATGCTTTCTTCACTGAAAGATCAACTGACCAAGGTAAAAAGTGGTAAGATGAAGAATTTTAGCTATGGTTCGATCTTAATCATTTTTTCTTTAAAGGGAATTCCATTGATGCAACCACAACATGTAACACTGGGTGAAACTGGTCTTAGAGATCCACAGATCCAATGGTGGGTCGAGTTGATGGCTAGACATGTAGGTCAGTCAACAATCATCTTTTCCACTGCATTCTTTAATTGGCTCGATCGACAACATATTGTTATCAAGGAGCATCCATACTCAGGGATGGATTTTCATGGAGATCCATATTTGATTTTACCAGTGGGCGCTCAATGGGGTGCTATAGGTAAATGTTTCACTAAGAAGTTTTTTGATATTTCAGTTTCTACATGTTTTTGTGTTTTGATGTTCCAAGACTAAACTAAAATGATTCTCATGCATACAGATGTGGGTACCATTTGACCTATGAGGCACCAACAGGAGGCAGGTGGGTCAGCGGGGAGAAACATTGGGAGAGCGGTCCTCCAGGATTTGGATTTGGTGAAGGCCTTGGTAGAGTTGCAGGATCATGTGGAGGGATTAACCCTTGGTATTCTAGAAGTCCGGATCGAGGAGTTACCTATGAGGATGCAACACCATACTATTGGTCTTCCAGGGCGTTGGATGCGGCTCTTGCACACTATAGCTCAGGTTGTGACCTGTTATCATGAGCATCACTAGGTCTACTTAGGATGTTTTTAAATGAATTCTGAATTTTTTGGTCAGATGACCAAACGCGTCTTGGACACAAATTTTGTAAGAACTTTTAAAATATCTATCTATTTTACTTTTAGAGTTTTTATATGTATGGCTATATGCAATCCTATTCAAGTAATGATGTGAATTGAAAATTTTACTTTTACATGTGCTGCAAATGTCGATTTAACACATAGTTTGCTAATGATTCGGTCAATGTGTTAAACCTTCGGGAAATATGTTGATATCCAATGTACTAAAAATGTCTTTCCAAAATATGAACTCTAAGGAACATACAAAGAATTGTTGGATTTCAGAGAATGTAAATGTTTGTTAGTTGTAGTAAAATGAGTTGTGAGTCCAGCCTAATGATGATTCGGTGGATGCCAAGTGAAATGGCATCAGAGAGAAGTTCGATTAACGCACTATACTCAATGATACAAATCCCTTGAAAACTCACTAACTCGTCACTTGGATCAAAAATGGCCCATGCTGCAAAAGATAGGTTCTGTGTACTATGACTAGCACCTTCGGTGTAACCAACAAATGGTTCCAAAGGTTCTGACATGTGCAACAAAATGCAAAGAAGATTACTTAACCACATAAAAACTCTAAAAGACACATTGACCCACACACATGCAATTAAAGCGTATATACAATGAGTTTTACTACACTCAATTAAGCATAGTAATGTTTGAGATATAGCCCATTTCGGGTTTGTGACAATGGAATTCCATCATAGTCTACCAACTCGTAGGCTCCTTTTGCCAAAAAATGCTTGACAATATAAGGATCCATCTAAAGCGGTTCAAATTTCCCTGCTCCAAGTTTACCAACTTCCTGATCGTAAAGTAAGACCAGGTATCCTTCTAAGAAAACGTGAGGCTTGACATTTCTATCATATTGCACCTTGATTTATTTCTTGTGCACTTTGTTAGACAATGCAACTTCACGACGGGTTTCATCTAGATGGATAAGTTCCAGGAAACACGCTTATTCTTTAGAAGTTTCAGGTAATAGGTCAATTACGAGTTTGGAAGATGAAATTTCTCATTGTATCGGAAAGATTTCCTCTAGACCATACACCAATTGAAACGGTTTGAATCCAGTTGCATTTCTCACCAAGGTTTGATATGCCCACAAGGCAGAGTACATGATTAAATGCTAGTTTCGTTTACGAACCTATGTCATTCTTTGAAGCATTCGCTTTAGGACTTTGTTGATAGCCTTAATTCGTCCATTTGCTTGTGGGTAATACAGAGTAGAACTATAATGCGAATGTCCTAACTTGGTAGTTAACTCACTATTGTGCCCTACAACAACCCCCCATTTCATATCAATATTATCTTAAAAAACATAATATGAAATAGGTCCCTTTTTAATTTTGTTTTTAATTGGTATCAATTTAAGTTCTATTCTAAAAGGCCCGAAGAAATAAAAGAAAAAATTACCAAAAAGCCTTTTTCATAAACGCATCAAAAAACCTTAACGTAAAACGATTAAGCTTTTGTCATTGCGATAAAGCGATCGCAAGATCGCATATCGCAATGACAAAGGGAATACAACTTGAGGATATTTTGATTTGCTCCGATGCGAAATCGCTATCAGGTATTGGTAAGAAATGAAGGAACGTAATTAAAATCCCCCTTGCTCTGATGCGATGCGATATCGGAAATCAGCAATAATGAATTAGCGCTAATAAGCTCCATCTTGCCCCGATGCGATGCGATATTGCTATCGGCAATTGGTAATCGATTATGCATGCCTTATTAACCGCCCCACTCACTACCCTGACGCGATGCGATATCGCTAGAACCGGAACAATGACTTATGAGTTTCCCCAACGCCCGATTGCGATAAAGGTAAAAACACAGTTTTCAAAGCAAAACCATAAAGGCAATTTAATATGATTTATTCGTAATTAAGGCACTATCTTTCGAAAAGCGCTCATCCGTGTTCAACCGCCAAATCGCCTAAGGCACGCTTCGAATAAATCATTTGGCCATTAATCGAAATGACTGGTATTGATGAGATTGACAGGCCTTAACGGCCATTTAATGAAAACAACAAGCTTGCGATCTATTCTCAGATTCGAAGCCGTCTTAAGTCAATCGATCACCATGAATTTACCAATATATATATATATATATATATCTCAGTCTATTCGATTTATGTTATTGTTTCCTGTATTACGCCTATTGTTCTCTTTGTGCAGAATTCTCCTGCAGAGACAGATTTGAGTGGAATGGGAAAGAAGTCCAAAAAGACCACAATGCCTTCCACTTCGCCATTCGCAGGGCAACTCGTCGTTGATCCAGGCAGTAAAAAGAAAGGGCTTATATCGGACACTACGTGCCTGGGACTTACCAGAGCTACTTGGCAAGGAAAATATAACTTGATTGAAGCCGAAGAGCCGAGGGTGATGGGAATACAAGTCTCATGTGATAGCACTAGCAAATCTGAGGCTAATCTGAAAGACTTGGCCAATTCCTTTCTTCACAGAATAGCGGCCCGGGAGCAAATTCTCCCATATACGGATGTGGTAATATGGGATTCAAGAAATCCCAATTACCGATAGAACTTTCAGAACTATAGATGGGAGGATTTTCGGTTCTTTTTGAGCCGAAGATCTAAGGCAAATGTATCATCTGCCGGCGGAGGAGAAGAAGTATAACACGGCATTCCTAGAGAAATTCCAAGCAGAAAATGAGACTGAGTCCGAACCAATTCGAGGTTGGAGACAAAATCCAGCTAAGCACAATCACGAATCTTCAGGTAAGTACTCAGTCGATTCTCTATGCTCTCCTTATTGCTATGCTTGGATTATGATGTGCAGACTATGGGGATTACATGATTCCGCCAATTTTACCATAGAAATGGTCCCCTTAATGGAGGCGGCATGTAGTGGCGAGATAATGGATTGGGCAGATATATTATCCGATAAGTTAGCCACTGCCATTCTTAATTTCAGATTTAATTCTCGCGTCACTGAGAGGTTCATTCCGCCATTTTACTACAGTGCCTATGTATTAGATGTTTTATGTTTTAATTCTGAATTTCCTATGCTCGGGATGGAGGTGGACGTCGCAAGACCCCGCACCCATCCACATATATCATCAAAAGTTGTGGAAGACCAACTACAAACACCACTTGTATCAAATCTGCAACGGTTTCATGTTGCCTATTCATTATTCCATTTTCAATAAGCTTGCCCCGAAGATTTCTAAACAAGCGGGGGTGGATTTAACTACCGTAGCAAGTTGGTTTGGAGAAGATAAGTTCACCTATATTAGAGTTTTTGGCAGTCAAGCCAAGCCCCATGTGCTTCCTCTATACATCCCTGATAAGCTACTTGCCAGGGAAGTAGCCTATTAGATCAACGCCGATGGGGTTACTCAGACCCTAAAAAAAGCAAAGAAGCATGTCTGGCCCTCCTTTCCCTTGCGAATTTGTATTTACACTCTGCATGATATCAAACATGCAGAGAAGGAAGCTGAGAAAATAAATTCGCTAACTCTGGCAACTCTGCCAAGCAGGCGATTCGATCCAAGGAAAATCGCCTACAATGTACACGACCAGGCCGAATTGGCCAAATTCGAGCACAAAGAAGACAGGTTTGAGGATTTGTTTGCATCGGCCGAGTTGCTATATCAAGTTAAATCGCTCGCCATAAGTGAATATAACGATGAGGGGCTAGTCGAATTTAACAGAATTAGAGAGCAGAGGTTGCAAACTCTGCCTCTAGACCTTTTAGCGACTACTCCAACAACAACTAAATCAAGCGAGCCTGAGCAGCAAAGTGATAAGCAACCTCCTATTACATCAAAGAAGCAGGAGGAAGTGCATGACCAGAGGTAGGAAGAAACCCAAACAAACTTGCAGAGACAGGAAGAAACCCAAGCGAAAAATCAAGAAGAGAGCAGTTCAAAAACTAACGATGATACACAGATTGATCCGAATTTTCTCCAGCAATGGCAGCAATTCAACTCAATCATCGGCAATCTAGAATGCTCTAAAGATGATGAGGTTTCAAAAGAGGGCGACACAAAGGAAGTGACATCAAAGCAGGTTTCGGGCGAAACCAACGACCCACCCAAATCAAAGGAGACGGAAATAATTCCTAAGGATCCATCGGGCAAAATCATTTTGCAGATAGAAGAGATTCCTCCCTTGGATGTCTTATACAGCCCTAAACATAAAGCTTTTGTGAAGCGACAGAGGAAGAGGAGAAGGGCTGATCAACCTTCTTTATTCCCTGAATTAATAGTAACGGGCAATGTGGTGTGGAAGGAGGAATTTGACACCTCCGATGACTTGACAAAGCTATCGCAATACGCTGGAGCATATTCGGCGGAAATAATAGATGAAGCATCAGAGGTGAGCAGTCTGTTAAAGGCGAAAGATAAAGACATGTTTTTGCTATAGGCTCAATTATCGGAAGCACAACAGAAGGCAGAGCAGGCAGAGCAGGAGTTGCTAGTACAGCAACAAAATAATAATCAGCTGACTAAGCAATTACAAGAAGAAAAACAGAGTATTGACGAAAGCGCAATCCAAAAGAAGAAGGAGTTATCGGCAGCATTGGCACAATTAAAAATATCAACTGAGGGAATGATAAAATCCAAAGATGAGCAAATCACTCAATTATCAACTCAAATTGAGCAAATGAAAAATCTCCCTCAGGTAGATGAGTTTAAAGCAGAGGCGTTCCAATTAAATAAAGCATTGATAAATCAAATGAAGCTCCTATGTCTGCAAATCACCCAGGCAGAGTCATTGTGCGACTTAGTGGCATCTATAAGCGAAAAGGTAGAAAAGGCAAGGACAGATTTGGATCAGGCCGAAGAAACTTTGACAAATTTTCTGGAATGGCAAGATTTCGATCAGGGCCAGGCAACTAACCTACCAAGAATTCTGGAATCACATAAGGAAATATTATTCACAGAATGGCAATCACAGTTAATGAAGGCAGAAAGAGCAATTTTAAGATGCAAGGAAACCACTAGTAATTTGGTTGAATTAGTAAATAATACTCTTTATTTGTCTAACATGATTTCCTAATGTACTCCAGGCCAATTAACAGCAACAAAGATGTTGGAGAATTCATGCTACCCAGAGCTGGAGAAAAATGGAAGGTTAATCGCGGGGATCAACAGTTTAACATGGGATGCCTATTGGTTCTTCTTAGTGAAGCCACACAGCCAGAGAGACGCCTTAAAATGCCTCACAGATGCTATCGGGTATATCATACCCGATATTCAGGATGCCACCTTCGCTGCCCAACTCATCTTGCGCCTCAACAGACCTCCCGAAGTGGAGCCAATGCTTGCAATAAGCTAGCTCAGGTTTAAAGGCAAGTAGCCTAAGTCATGATTCACATCGTCGACTGCCAGATTGCCCCCAAGGAGATAGATAGCATTTATTGATACCAATTTAGTAGGATTTTGTTTCATAGATTTTTTAGCTTAGTAGTATTTATAGACCCTTTCATGCATTTAGAAAGGGTTGTAAAGTTTTGTATATGACTTAAACCTTGAAGTTGCACTATTGTACTTCAGGGATATTCTTTTATGAAACTGGACCAATGATTCTAATTTTGATAAGGAAGGTTTTTATACAAATGTGCACTACTGTCTTTGTTTAAAAGCATTCCTGTGTTGAAGGAAGAATTTCGAATAGCGATTGATATTTGGGATTGATTAGCAGCTCACATGGTACTATTATTTGCGTCTGTACTCATTCCTATTATATGAATTGTTATTTAATCGCTCTTGCTATTATCGCTTATATATATGTGTTTTAACAACATCCTTTATGCATCCCACTATTGGCTGTTTATAGCATGCTTTTCTTTCAATCGTATATGTATCGATGATATAAATGGTAAATGCAGTAATTTGTGTTAATCGCTTCGTTTGACTATTCATATGAAGCAATCTTTAAATGATTGAATATCCATGTTTTATTTACAGAGTTATCTATATGCCTGTGAATAGATAAGGATTATTAAGCGCTGCATTTCAAATGAATAAGTTGTTCTCGAGATTAGTATTAGTTTTCTTATTTTTGTCAATAGAATAAGCTAGCCGCCTATCATTAAAATAGACAACTCATCACTCATCCATCCCTTTTATTCATTATCGGGAAACTGGTCCCGTTATATCCAGTCGGAGCCACCATCCCAAACGGAAAAGGAGTTGTACTAAGGTCTGGACTGGGTGTTTATCCCCCAATGTTGTTGTAGCGATTTTTGAGGCATCAACACTCACTCATCATGTGATTGTGAAAATGTGACCCGTGATATGTAACTATGTCCTGCGGTACACCAAACTAGGCAACCACGTGGTTGTAAAAGAAAAGAGTAGTCATTTCGCCACTATTATTTAATGTTAGCATCGCCTAACCCCATTTGGTAAAATATTCAATGACAACTATAATGTACCCATGCCCATCAACCGAGGTGGGGTTACATGTCATGAAGCCAATGCCCCATTTGGAGAATAGTCCAATAGTGATGACAGGATGCAATGGTGTAGGTGGTAGTCTAGCTTTACGGTCATAGATCTGGCATGTGTGATAACTTCTGATAGCAACTATGCAATGTTTGAATATACTAGGCCAGAAGTAACCAACATGGAGAATTATTTGCGTGGTTGCATAACCAGATAAGTGTCCACCACAAGCACCTAAATGGCAATCATTCAAAACTTTCTTGGCTTCCTCATGAGTGAGGTACCTTTGTAAAATAGTATCGATACCACGACGGTAAAGAGTGCCGCCAACGATCAAATAATCTTTAACTTGGTATCAGATACATCACTGTTATGAGCGAGAGGTATCTAGCTAGAAAGTTTGGGTCTAGAGATAAATTAGTATATCTCCATACCACGCATCAGTTGATGAAATCAAGAACAAAGACTCATCCAGAATTGATGGTTCTGATGTTCAATCGATAGAAGTTGAGGGAAGTTTGCAAAGTAGCTTGGTGAAAACTAGAGATTTCTTTGATTTGGACAATATGAATTCCAAATATAATTCCTACAAAATGACGATCCATTTTGAGTATTTGTCCCCCAGCAATTGACATGACAAAATATATGTCATAGGGTTGCAATCTGAAATGACAATGGTCTTCCAGAGTAGGATATAGTGATGAAATCTCTATACTGCTTGAACAGCTGCCAAAGCTAGTTTCTCGACATAAGAGTACTTAATTTCTGTATCATTGAAATTGTGGCTCAAAATAATATATCAGATGTTCAATCCCATTTTCCTCTTGGACTAAAACCATCCCAATGGTTGTATCTGCAGTGATGAGATACAGGAAGTAGTCATTTTTATAATTCGGGGAATACATTAATGAGGCTATAATCAAGGTATCTTTAAGAGCATCAAAGGAAGCTTGCACAACATGAATCCAATGGAAGGGTATCCCACTTTTCAATAAATGAGTAAATCCTTTAGCCATTTCAGCGTAATTGGGAATGGACCTCCTCATAAAGTTAGCCTTCCCTTGGAGTCTCTGTAACTGTAGTATATTAGAAGGTGGAGGAAAATCAAGGATTGCCCGAACCTTCAATGGATCGAATCGAATTCCTTCCTTAGACATTATGAATCCAAGTAAACGACTAGAACCAACCCAAAACACAAATTTGTGTGGATTGAGTCGTATTTTCTAGTGTTGACACCATAAAAATATAGCTCTCAAATGCTACGAATGATCAGTCCGCTTTTGTGAATGAGCAGGTAAATCGTCAAGGTAAGGTTTAACAATATGTTTGATGCCATGTAAGGCATAATTAATTTCCCTCTGAAATGTGTCCCTTGTGTTCTTCAAACCAAATGAGAGTTTCTGATAGGCGAATGTGCCCCATGGACAAATAAAAGCAGTGTTTTATTGGTCCTGTGGGTGGATATTGATTTGATTATAACTGGCAAATCCATCCATAAATGATAATATTTCACATCTGGCACATTCATCAATAATCTAGTTGATAAAGGGAGAAGGATAATTGTCTTTTGGACAATCTTGATTTACATCCCTATAATCGACGCACACTCATATTGTCCCTTGTTTCTTCATGACAGGAACAATATTGGAAACGGAGTCAATAAGAGGAACAAGGTAAATGAAACCAGCATGCAAAATTTTTTCAACTTTTTCCTTAATGGTAGCAATCCTCTTTAGATGAATAAGTCAGAGGCAATGTCGTACTATTTTGACATCAAGATACATTTTGATTTCATGTTCAACTATACTAGAGTCAATTCCTAGAATATTCTCCTATGACCATGCAAATATATTTCAAAATTCACGAAAAAGAGCAAGGTAAATATCAAGTTTTGATGGAGAAAAATATTTTCCAACATGAATGCTTTCTGCAACTTTAGGTTTGGTCGAAATATTGATAGAAATTGTCTCTTCAATATTTCATAGGTTTCGCTTGGAATCTACTGTATCTATGAAAACTGAATTCGAAAGGAAATTGACATTTGAGGGGTGATTAAGTTCATGTGAATAATATTTGATGTGATCTAGAAGATTGGAATGATGATGATAATCCTCCCATGGTTCTCCTTCCATCATCATTGATTGAACATTTCCTTCATCAATAGAAAATATATGTGAAAAGGGATCAGAAGAAGTACCAAATTCTAATGAACGATCTACCCATACAATTGACGAAAATGGATTTGGGTTTCCTTTGCAACCCAAAAATATTGATTGCTATGCTAGCTCAATAGGGCTTAGTAACATGATTTCATAATTACTATCAACTTCAAAATTATTGGTAATATTCCTTAAGTCAGATGAAGTGGAAGATATCATGTTGCAAGTCTCAACTTTTGCCACTTCTGCCAAATTTGATGGTGGTGGTAGTGAAAAAGTACCCATTAGGGAGGAGTATTTAAAGAGACCTACACCAATGTTTTGGAGAGATAGTGTGGGTCTGTGTACCAACAGAATGCTTCCTGTAACCTGTGAACTAGAGGTGAAGAAGGCGAGTTAGTCAATAACTGTGATTCCACCTTTATGAGGAAATGCAACCATACGAAAGTATGTTGAAACCACAAAAACCATGGCATAAACCCATGGTATTCATAGCAAAATGTTGTAGTCAATGGGTCCGTCAACTACCTCAACTTCAAACATTACCATTTTTCACCCTAGTTGAATTCACAGATTGCTCATTATTCCACAAAGCATATTTTGGGGCTGCCAAGGTTATTGAATCAACTATTTTTGTTGTTGGTACAATGGTTGTTGGTTTAATGGTTGTTGTTGCCCAAACTAGCGAAGAAATCATACATGCAACTTGGCACACGTAAAAAAAATAGATGTAGATGTTGATGCTAATGCCTTCTTGCTCTATCCTATTCTTCCATTGCCTTCTTGCTCCAAGACTCCCAGTATGTCACACCCTCCAAGAGTGCTCCAAGAAAACTCTAAGTGTCCAAGAGTATGAGTGAGAGCTCCAACTCTAAACTGAAAAAAAAGGTTATCAAGTTATCCTTAGAAGCCTTTTTATGAATGAGGCCTCTATTTTCTTCTTTTTCCATTATTTTCCTTCATTTTCCTCCTTACATGCAACCTGTGACCTTTCACCTCCTTTTTCTCCTAATTTTCATTATTTTCATAAATATTTGTGCCAAAATGCCTTTTAATGCCTTAGTAATTGCCTTTGTCGGGTTCCTTAGCCAAAAACAACCAAATGAACACCCCCTAGGATGTCTTGGCCAACATTCAGCTTGGAATAAGTGTCCCATTCATCCATGGTTATTGTTTTTAAATTTATTACGTGGAATTGTCACCAAGGTTGTTATAGGAGGTTAAGCTGAAAATTTCATCTAATAAACTAAAAAATGTGACAATATATAGACAATTGGTTTGCTATATTATTTACATCACAACAACCATGCCAAATATGTGTTATGCAGTGAGTTATGTTCCTTGTTTCATGACAAAACCTAAAGATGATCACTGAAAGCTACAAATAGAATATACTGGTACATACAACAAAAAATGGATTTGGGGATACATACATACATACATACCTACACACACACGCAAATGTTCACTTAACATGATTGAGGGTGCTCTATCAATTATATAAATTCAACAAGAGTGTATATTTTGAGTCTTGGTGTAGGTGCATTATCTTGGCTCAACAAGTAGTGACTTTTGCTACATATGAAACCATTCCAAGACAAAGCTACAAGATAATATATCAGGCTATTATGCTCACAAGAATGGTTGACATACCCTAGAATGGTTTCTCACAAGAATTGGAAGCAATATTATGAAAACAAGTCTAGTGATTGAACCAATCAACTCTAAAATTGTGGAGTAGACCAGAACTAGAAAACAAACTGATAGAACAAAAAATATATAAAATATTCAAATTTCATATAATATATATATATATATATATGGTACTCGTGTGCATCTGTATGAATACAAACCATCATACACAAACATGTAAAGTTTCTCATATATATAGAAATGGTGCATATAACTAAAATAGCACCAAGTGCAATGCATCTCTAAACTAGAAAAGTGAAATGAATCCATAAAGAAGCTCTAAAATAGCCAATGTTCCACCAAGTTTCTTAGGGTGGAGTAATACAAGAGAAACAATACGTACATGGGGGACATGTGGAATCAATGTCAAATTTTGGAGAATTTCAGAGGGGGCGGTG
This sequence comes from Pinus taeda, assembly GCA_000404065.3. NCBI lineage: Eukaryota > Viridiplantae > Streptophyta > Pinopsida > Pinales > Pinaceae > Pinus > Pinus taeda. The sequence continues at coordinate 157,639 of APFE030964806.1, read as the reverse complement.
TTATGTTAGGTACCTAACATAGGGGTTCACTGTCTCTAAAAATATAAAAATAAAAATAAAATAATAAAGTCATGGAAATCAAATTTCATCCCATGCAAATTTATCATGTAAATGCTAAATATTATACAGTAAAATAATATTCAATTCAAATTTATAAATGATATAAACATTGTAAATTTGTAAATGATATAAAACTAGAAATCATTTAAGTCATTGTCTTCAAATAAAAAACCACTCTTAGATATCCAACCCATGGATGCCTCTATCAACTTTGTTATTAAAATAACTCATTGGGTATCCTCTTTTAACCTATTGGACCTCTGAATTTCATATTATTATCTAATGAATCTATCATGGATGAATTTTATACTTCTGAACTTGTCTATATTAATGGATGTACATTTATATCTAGAAATATTGGCAACACAATAGATGTAAGTATGTTTGTTTTTGAGAAAATTTGAGTCTGATAAACACTTTCTAGGAAGGTATAAATGCTAGATGAATTGGATGGGGCTCTCATGCTTCATTGATATTCTTTAAAATAGTATCCATGTGAATCCCTGATTTTACCATACTATGTAGTAAATCCTGCATTTCTTTGAAGCACATACTGACCATATGTCTATATTAATATTTTTTTCCTAGAAAAAGAAGTTATTTTAATATCATAGATTAAAATTCATGAACTTGGTGCATGAGTCAAATATTTAGATACTAAATTAACCATATCCAGTGAATTCAAGGGCCAATAATTGAGATTTGGAAAATTTCAATTTCTTACAAGACAACAAAAAACAAAGGAAGTGACTAGCCATCTAGGTATGATATCAGAGTTGCAATGTAATACATGGAATTTATGTCCAAAATTGAATGAAATATGTAGACATAACCTTTATATCCAAAGTCATTGAAATATGTAAGCAAGGCCTACTATTTTGGTAGGGATCTAAAATGTATTTTTATAACTTTGTAATAGAATGATTAAAAAAGAAATCTTGTTTTAGCTTAAGAGCATAAACAAATATAAGTAATAATAATGGTCAATGGCATTAACATCTCAAGGACATGCCATGAAAAGAACATATGCTTCTAGCTTAGTTTTTATTTCAAAGTGTCGTATTGCATGATTCATTGATTAAGGCCACCAAAATTTTCTATTTTCTTAGAGTTTTTTAAGTAAGCTTTTACATGTATACATGCAAAAATTTGAGATTTGAAAAAAAAACAGAAACCATGTAGAAATGTTTTGTAAGGTTACATTTGTAATAATAATTTAGTTTTAAAATATAAAGTTATACATACACGATTCTAGAATATTTTCCATGGATGTGCCTATTATATGATTTTGTAGTTAAGGATGACTCTAATTTTCCATTATCTTATGGTTTTAAGCAAAGAAAAATCATAAATTAGAGCTTGAACATCAAATGTGCAACTAAAGAAGAGACCTTACCAAAATGACGAAAGCGAGAGTTTTGTTGGAGAAAATTTTTGTAGAGACAAGAATGTCTCAACCACAAAGGGCATGAGGTAGAGTGGCCCTCTGTATGGTAGCCATACAAGTGAAGTTACCGTCTCTGAGACCCCCCTTTGTATTCTTTGAGAACAGTAACTGATAAAATAGTTTGGAGCCAATGTAAGGGGAAACGATGTGGTTCATGTAAATGGAGGAAAAACTACAAAAAAAAATGTCATTGATGAGGGTCATGCCTGTGACGAACCTTTAAGGTTTTCACCAATGTTTCATATGGTGATGGTCCTTAAAAAAAATTGTTGTAAGTGCATATAGTGATGGTCCTTTAAGGTTTGTTACAAAATACATTTTCAATGACACCTTTGGTGAGGGTTGTTAAAGGCCGATCACTAATTCTCTCTTTGGTTAAACTTCTAGTGATGATATTTTATCGTCCCTCACCAATGCTCTTTTTGGTTTTTTGGTGATGGTCAAAAAATTTTCATCATCATAGATTATTCCAATCAGTTTTTGATGATGCTATGTGACTGTTGCTATACTTTTTGTCAAAATATAACAATTTAAGACCATTGTTATGGAGTATTTTTCATTATGTGTCTAAGGCCATAGTGCTTAGAGTCAATCAATTTGTTAAGAATTAATTAGCGTGTATCATTTCTCTCAAGAAATGAGAATATAGATTTCCTATGAGTCAACACATGATTCATCTTTGTTAGGTTTATTATCTAGAAAATTTGCTTTAGATGAAGTTCCACGAGTGTGTGTAGGAACCATATTATTTAATATATAATCAACATCTATGAATTATATTAGTGAGAGAGAATTATCACTCCCCAATGCTCTTGGCACACCTTGACATGCTTAGGCACACACTAACATTCCTTGGCACCTTGCACGTCTTGGAACATCTTTGTACCTAAAACATCTTTCCATGACTAGGACACCTAAGCACATATTGGCATGCCCTAACACAACACCGCACTCCCCTAGCATGTGTTTTCATGCCCTATAGTCCCTAAGATGCCTTGGAATACCTTGGTATGCATTTACATACATTAGAACTTGGAACACATTGGCACTTGGAATGTATTAGAACCTATTGTTAGTCTGCCTAGCATGCTTGTTTTGAAAGAGGTAAATTCTTGTCTTATGAACCCTATTATGTGTTTATTTCCTTTAATTTTAGATTTTTTCTCCCTTTTGTTTCCTTGTCACTCCTTGACACATGTTGTCACAACCTGGAAACCTGCACATCCTTGTATGCCTTAGCACCTAGCTTTTATTGTCATGCCTTGGAACTATTTGGAACATGTTAGCACACCTTGGAACTCCCTGGCTCACTCTGATGCTTCTTGAAATGCCTTGGTATTCTCTAACATACCTTACCACTACCTAGCATACCTTGTCACTCCCTCTTTGATGCGGCAAGGACTTGTTGACACTCCTTGGCACACCCTTATATTCATTCATTTCCATACAATTTGACCTAGTGCTCCCTTGTGTTTCCCTAGTACTCCCTAACACTCCTTTCCATACATTGGCAGTCTTAGGCACACCTTAGAACAGTTTAACATGCCTTTCCACTCTGTAGCATGTGCAACACTCCCTGACACACACTGGCACTTGGCATGTGTTGGCACCTAGAAAGTCTTAACATGCCTGGCATGCATCTAAATGCATCGATATTATTTGTAATGTGTTGGAATTGTTTGGCATGGTTTAATATTAAATCTATTTGAGATCAATTATTGGAAAGTAGGAGAGAAGTAACAAAGGAATGTTTGGCACTTATAATGCACTAACACTTAGCACTTGTTACGTATTGGAACCTAGTCTTGGTGTGCCTAGCATGCTCCTCTTAGAATTAATCAATCTTAGTTAATTCTAATAATAAGCAAGAGTAATCTATCCTCTATGATCCCTAACATGCCTTGGGATTTGGCATGCAATGACACACATTAACATGCCTTGGAACCTAGAAATATGCCTAGGAACATCTTAGCATGCCTAGTATGCCCAAGCACATATTGGCATGTCCTAGAACTCCCTATAATGTGTTGGCACACCTTCATACTCCCAGCTATCATGCCTTGGTACTCCTTGGCATCCATCGACACACATTAACACTTGACAAACACTGGAACTTGGCATGTATTGGAACCTAGTGGTTGTGTGCCTAGCACACCACTCCTGAAAGAAGTAAATTCCTAACCTATTAACCCTATTATGTGTTCATTTCCTTACATTTTAAGTTGGTGCTACCTTCTTTTTCCATGACACCCCTTGGCATGCATTGGCACACCATAACACCCAACAAATATTGGAATCCGTTAGGACCTAGCACATCTTGGCATGCCCTTTGATGAGCCTCCAAATTAGACATAAATTAAGGCCCATTTGACTATCCTTCAGCACATTAAACCTATGTTTTTCCATTAGATGACATGTTTTAACTTTAATATGTTCATTAGGAAGGTTTAGAGATAATTTCATATTATGTGCCTAATATTATTTATTTTTGTAGAATATTATGAGAATATTGGGCAAATTATGAAGATTTAATGGAGGAAATAATCTAGGGACTTTCCCCCTACTATAGGAGGATGAATACTAGATAATAAATGAACAAAATATCATGAAATTATTGACAAATTCTAGACCTCCACTAATTTTGAAAATCTAGGAATGTGTTCCCTGTCATTTAATGCAAATTCCTAGTGTTGGGAACTATATGCACTTTGTGAGGGATTTTGGACGGGAAATATGCCTCCTTTCAAGAATAATGCTTCCTAATCACTTTTTATCAGTACCAATTCAAATTTTCCTCTAGGGGAATATTTTTCTCAGTCTTCTTGTGGAGAAAATTTATTATTTAGTAGCTCCACTTTCATTTCTAGCAAGGATGTACATGGATTGATTCAAATAATGAATTTTGATGCCATTTTTAGTTTCTAAAGCTTGGTTTCCTTCATAAGACTCTGAGTATCCTTCATCTTGGCCATCCTAGGAGCGTCAAATCCCTCTTGTACAATCTCTGTGTTTTCTTTTAATGTCTTTTTCACTTGCATATCTTATTTATGTATTTACTATTCACGCTTATTTTGTTATAGGCTATATTGGTCATATTATGGAAGTGATTTTTTTTCACATTATTTATAGATTCAAAAGCATCATTCATCATTATAAAAACTTTTAAAAGTCATTTTCTTCATTGAACTACTTGGATTTGTTTACTAGTTCACAAATCTAGAATTTCTGGAAGTCCCTTGTAGCAAAATAGTAGTAATTTTATGATCTTTTTTATAATGTTTTAATGGGATTAATTTGAGCATATTCCACTTGGATTGGGTCATAAAAAAATTCAATTTACTAAAAAATACCACCCCCATAGTTTTTTTAGTTCGTTAGTTTAGGCATTTGGTAGGTTAACTAACTCACTAGTTCTAGAATTTTCGGTTTTTATAGTAATAATTTTCTACTATATTTTAGCACATGTTAACATGGGTATTTTTGAGTGATTACAATTTTAATGGAGTCCTAGGACATCGTAATTAATAATAAAAGCTTTCCCATCTCACTTTCATTTGAATTTCATAAGCATTCAACATGTTATCTTGAGGAGTAGCAATCTTGTAGCAGTCCTATAGCAATTTGTTTTGAGATAATCCTTACTCAAATTTTCTCCAAATTCATGGTACGAGTATATTTATAGCCTATGAATGCTATGAGGCCACTTTGGTTGAGTTGAGTCTTAGTTAGGTCACCATTTAGCTCTTACATTTCTTGCATATTGATTGTTGATTTCTGCATTAGTTTAGATTTCCTTCCTGCAATTTACTTCATGCAAAGTGTGATTTCCTTCTTGCAAGAATAATCTAGGACTTTCCTTTCCAACAAAATATAAGAGATTTAATTCGCAACAATATACATTAAATTTACTTAAGTTTTCATTATTCTTCACATTTTTTCAAATAGAATCAATGTCGTTTCTTCCATTTACTTTCTAACAAAAGTAGAATAAGTTTTCTTATTTCTATTTACCTTAGGATTTGTGGCTTGCCTAGATCTTTGATCGATTAAAGTTTTTTCATTTCATTATTTTACTTGCATCGAAGGGAGTCAAGATAGGAAGAGGAAGGTGTCTATTGCACATACATTACTGACCCCTCTTAAGTTTGTACGAACCTCGAGTTGATAATTTGAGTTGGTAGCATTGGGAGTTGCAACATTCTTGTTGCAACTCTAGGGCTCATCAATTTTTGGTGTCACTTTCAAGGAGGGTGTCAAAGCAAGAAATATCTTCTTCTTGGAGTGATTCCCTCTTTCTTTTCTATTGGATGTGGAGCCTAATTATCTTCTGCATTCAAAGGTCTCAACTGGATGTAGACCCCATGAAGATTTATACCCCTCCACATAGGGGGGGTGTGGTGGGGACTTGTCCCCCCCGCGAGGGTTCGGTGGGGCCCATCCCCTCCGGCTGGGGGGTCCAAGGGCTAGCGGTCTCCCAACGGGGGTTTAGGGACAATACCCCTAAATCTAAAGGCAAATGTAAAATTTCCTTGTAAAAGTATATTAATTTCTAGTCAATTTGGGTTGTTCACTAGGCAGATGATCTCACAACAGAAGTTATGTTTAATTTAGAGTTTTTTTCCCTAGAAGGAAACCCCTCACTATATATGAGGGAATTGTATTGCGTCCAAGTATATCGGTATTTTGAGTGAGGAAGAGAGAGGAGATTGAGAGCGAAGAGGGAGTGACAACGAATTTGCTGTAGGTTTTATCTATTCAATTTGCTGGATAATATAAAAAAGAAGGAATGGTTGTTTCTCTGTGGACGTAGCCCAAACTGAGTGAACCACGTATATATATGTCTCTCTTGTTTTATGTGTTTATATTTCTACAATATTGTATGTGTTCCATTTCTCTGTAATATATAATTTTCTAACAATTGGTATCAGAGTCGAAGGTCTATTTGGCTGATAAACTCGCAGGAGAGAAGGGTTCCTGGTTCAAGTGGGAGAAATGGCTGAAGATGGTAGGTTTAGGGTTGAAAAATTCAATAGCAAAAAATACCAGTTGTGGAAGATGCATATGGAAGATTATGTGTATCATAGAGATCTGTACCTACCATTGAGTGGAAAGACAAAGAAGCCGATGAGTATGACAGATACAGAATGGAATATTCTCGACAGAAAGGCACTTGGAACAATACGGTTGTGACTAGCGGTGTCAGTAGTGTTTAATATTTCAAAGGAAATGACAACAGAGGGTTTAATGTCGACATTGGTGAAACTATATGAAAAACCCTTGGCCTCAAATAAGGTATTTCTTATGAAGTGTTTATTTAATATGAAGATGTCAGAAGGTGGATCTGTTGCAGACCATTTAAATGATTTTAGTACAGTTACAAGTGAGTCAAGCTCTGTAGGGGTAACTTTTGATGATGAAGTTAGGGCTCTATTATTTCTATGCTCATTGCCAGAAAGTTGGAATGGTTTAGTTATGGCCATTAGTAACTCTGTCTCTGAACCTTGTACTTTAAAGTTTGATGATGTTGTCGGTGCAATCCTTAGTGAGGAAATGCAATGGAAAAGCTCCGGTGGGACATCAGGCAATTCTTTGATTGCAGAGGCTAGGGGAAGAAAAATGGAAAGAGGAAAGAGCCCAGGATATCGCAGTAAGTCAAGAAAATGTAGATCCAATTCTAGATCAGGGATAGTGTGTTGGAAATGTCGGAAGAAAGGACACTTGAAGAAACAATGCAAGTCTTGGAAGGGAAAAGAAGGAGACACGCAACAAGAAACTAAACATGAAGTGAATGTAATAGGTGATGTGTTGTAAGATGATTTGGTTCTTTCATTAGAAATATTATTGATGCCTGGGTGGTAGTTTCAGGGGACTCATTCCATGCCACACCTGATAAGAAACATTTTCATGATTATGTTCAAGGAGGTTTTGGACAGGTTCGATTCGATGCTGATAAACCTTAAAAAATCGTTGGAATGGGTATAGTTTTCATAAAAAACAAAATGGAAATTAGTGGCTATTGAAGGAGGTAAGGCATGTTCCAATTTTTAAGAAAAATCTGATTTAACAGGGTAGTTGGGAGGTGAAGGTTGTGTAACTACATTCACAGATAAAACCTAGAAGGTCACTAAAGGATCCCTGCTAATAGCAAAAGGAGGAAAGGTTGGTACATTGTATTTATGTAATGGTATTTCTAATTCTGTTAATGCTTTAACCTCTACAGGAGAAGATACAACATTGTGGCATCATAGACTTGGGCACATGAGTGAGAATGGGATGCAGATTCTTCACTCAAGAAATTTTGTTGCCAGGTTTTAAGCATGTTGATTTAAAATTCCATGAGAATTGTGTTTATGGAAAACAGAAGAGAGTCACATTCCTTAGAGTTGGGAAAGAAAAGAAGAGTGAAAAATTAGAGCTTATGCATACAGATGTATGGGGACCTGCTCAAGTATCATCTCTTGGTGGCTCTCGTTATTATGTTACTTTTATTGATGATGCAACCATAAAACTTGGATTTATTATATTCGAAATAAATCTGATGTATTTGATACTTTCAAGAAATGGAAATCTTTGGTTGAAAATGAGACAGGAAAAATGTTGAAGTGTCTCAGATCAGACAATGGAGGTGAATATTGCAGCAAAGAGTTTGACAGGTACTGTTCTGAGAATGGAATTCACGGAGAGAAGACAGTTCTAAGAACACCACAAGAAAATGGTGTGTCAGAAAGGATGAACAGGACAATCATGGAGCGCGCAAGGTGCATGAGATTGCATGCAGAATTGCCTTTACAATTTTGGGTAGATGATGTAGATACTGTTGTTTATCTAATAGACAAAGGGCCTTCTAGTTCCTTGGATGGTGGTATTCCAGAGGAGGCATGAATAGGTAAGAAGGTAAACTACTCATTTTTAAAGACTTTTGGTTGTGACGCCTTTGTCCACATTAACAAAGAAAATAGAACAAAGCTTGAGGCAAAATCAAAGAAATGTACGTTTATTGGATATGGTGTTAATGATTTTGGTTATCACTTTTATGATTATGAAAAACATAAATCATTAGCAGCAGAGATGTCATATTCAATGAAAAGGTTTTGTATAAGGATCAACTGAAGGAAAAGAAGTAGGAAAAAGAAAATAGAGAATACAGAGTACTTGATGAGATCACAGAAAAAGTGATGGTGCCTCAAAATCATAATGATCAATAGCTAAAACAACAACCACAACAACAACAAGCACTTCAAACACCTGAAATTAGTGTTAGAAGATCTACTAAGATGAGTAGACCTTGATCCTTGGGGAAAAGCTCAGTAAAATAGAGATCTTTTAGATACTTCTTGCTCATCTGAGGATCCTTATATAGATGGAATCATACCATGAAAAGAAAAAGAGATTCTTTAGGAATGAATTTTCGGATCGAGTGAAAGCTCTAAGCCATGGATCTCCCACTGAAAATGTTATAGAAAGGAGAGTTTAAATTCTCCAATTCTAAGGGGTATTCTTTTACTGGAATGTATGATCCATCCTTAATGGGGCTTCCGTGGACACATAAAACCAATTGAGTCCTCCCAAATGCGAACGATATTCGATCATTTTCTAATCTTTTGGATTTCATAGAGTGAACGATACTCTCCTTCATTATATTATGTATTGTTGACTGATTCTAGTGAACCAAAATGTTATGAAGAAGCAATGCAGGTAGAAACCAGGAAGAAGTGGGAGCAAGCCATGAAATAAGAGATGGACCCCTTAGCACATAACCAGACTTGGTACTTAGTCAAGTTGCCTGCAAGTAAAACAACATTGTAGAATAAATGCGTTTTCAAGTTGAAGGAAGAAGATTGAGGTAGAAAAGGGTATAAAGCTATACTTGTGGTGAAAGGGTTTGCACAGAAAAATGGTATAGACTTTGATGAGATATTTCCTCCTGTTGTGCAAAAGACTTCAACCAAAACTATTCTAAGTCTATTGCAGCTGAAGATTTGTATCTTGAGTAGTTAGATGTAAATACAACCTTTCTCCATGGGGATTTAGAGGAAGAGATATATATGCAACAACCACAAGGATATGAGGTAAAAGGGAAGGAGAAACTAGTGTGCAGGTTGAAGAAGAGCTTGTATGGCTTAAAACAGGATCCAAGGCAGTGGTATCTAAAATTTGACAAGTTTATGTCTGAACAAGGTTATACTAGATGTCACTCTGATCATTGTGTTTATCTCAAAAGGCAAAATGATGGTAGCTATATTATATTGTTATTGTATGTAGATGACATGCTTATTGCAGGTTCTAACTGCAGGAAATAGATGTGCTCAAAATGAAATTGGCAAACTCATTCGCAATGAAGGATTTGGGTGCTGCAAAACAAATCCTTGGTATGAGAATAACTAGAGACAAGAAGAATTGCAAATTAACATTGTCTGAAAGTGAGTACATAGAAAAGGTGTTGAAAATATTTAATATGCACAATGCAAAACCATTTAGTACACCTTTTGCTAGCCATTTCAAACTTAGTAAGGAGATGTTCCCAAAGACCCAAAAAGACATGGATTATATGTCTAAAGTTCTATATGCATCAGCAGTTGGAATCTTAATGTATGCAATGGTCTGCAAAAGGCCTGATATTGCACATGCAGTGGGAGTTGTATGCAGGTACATGAGAAATCTAGGAAAAGAACATTAGATGGTGGTGAAGTGGATTCTCAGGTATTTGAGAGGTACCACAAATCAAGAATTATGATTTGCTGGTTTAAACATTGCTCTACAGGGATATGTTGATGTAGATATGGTAGGTGATAGAGATAACAGGAGGAGCACAATAGGGTATGTTTTTACTGTAGGTGGAACAACTGCCAGTTGGGTCTCAAAACTGCAAAGTGTTGTTGTACTCTCAACAATAGAAGCAGAGCATGTTGCTGCTATAGAGGCTAGTAAAGAAATGGTTTGGTTACAAATGTTTTTGGATGAATTGGGTAAGAAACAGGAGTTGGGCATGTTATACAGTGACAACCAGAGTGCCATACATCTTGCAAGAACTTTGCATTTCATTCGAAGACTAAGCATATACAGCTCAAGTACCATTTCATACTGTCAACATTGGAAGATGGACAATTGAAGATGGAAAAGATACACACTAGCCAGAATCCTGCAGATATGTTAACAAAAGTTGTAACCAAGGAGAAACTGAGAATCTACTCAGTTTCAATTGGTCTTCAAGTATGATGAAGAAGATAAAAAACAACCAAGTCCAAAGTGGAGTTATTGTCTAGCAAACGAAGCAACAGAGGAGTTGCTATAATCAGTCTCCAAGTGGGAGATTGTTGGGTTTTTTGTGCTAGAAGGCGACCCGTCACTATATATGAGGGAATTGTATTGCCTCTAAGTATATCTGTATTCTGAGAGAGGAAGAGAGAGGATATTGAGAGCAAAGAGGGAGTTACAACAAATATTTTGTAGGTTGTATCTCTTCAGTTTGTTGGACAATATAAAAAAGAAGGGCTGGCTGTTCTCTGTGGATGTAGCCCAAAATGTGTGAACCGTATATCTGTGTCTCTCTTGTTTTATGTTTTTTCTATGTTTAAATTTATGAAATATTTTATGTGTTCCATTTCTTTGTAATATATAATTTTCTAACATATTCTGCAAAAAAAATGCATAAGGCATTATCATTCTCATTCAAAAAAAATTATAAAAACTAAATACATTTCTTCAAGACCAAACAACCCCCCACTTGATCATGTGTAGGTAGGGAAAGAAGGTGTGATAGAGAAATTAGAAGGAGGTATGGAGAAGCCATACGTTTTAAACTCATATGGACAATATCTGAACTACCCCTCCTCTTCCAATACAAGTTGTAATGCACAATTTCAACCTTGGTATCCACCTAGCACCTCACCTTGGTCTCCACAGTCTTATCCTTCCCAAAGTGGTGATCCATATTCATGGCGTTATCCTCCTCAATATGTCATTCCTCCATTACATCCATAACAACACCAACCTCAATGGGGTGATCTATATTTCCCTCAATATGTTTAATATCCTCCATACCAAACTCAATGTTATTCATCCCATCCACCTCTAACACAATTGCATGCTAAACCACAACCATTTTAATGACCCACTCCCACTCAACTACATGCAAAACTATTTCAAAACCAAAGAAATAAAATAACTCAACCCATTTACAATGTTGAGATACAAAATCTCCAAACAAATACTCTTAAGCCAAATGAGAGTATCTTGGATCGAAAGAGTATTTCAAAGAAGAAATTATCTCACTGCTATTGAAGAAAAACATCCGAAATAAGAAGATTCAGAGGATATTAAAGAATCATGGGCCACATTTGATGGAGAGCAACCATTAGAGCTTGAGATTGAATAATATCTACAGTGCTTATCATTAGATCATTTATTTGTTCAAGGGGCTAATTAGCAAATAGTAGAATATTTGAATGGCACAAAAAAAGAAGACATAAAAAATGATATATATGATAAAGTAAACGAAGGTCATCAAAGTTATATGGATGTTTGGTTCTCAAAAATCAACAAGATGGAGCTTCACTCTCTTCTTTAACAGTGCTTTATATGATCAATGTCAAATAAGTTGGTCTCTAATATGCAGGTAAATGTCAAAGCATATGTTTCGATCCTATACAGGTGTTTATCTATCATCTTGTTTTGCACATGGATCCATTGGAAGTATTCCTATAATTGAAAGAGATTTCATTTTTTTCAAGTAAGTTAGGATAGAGGAATAAAAGAAAAAAAATTAAAAAGAGGAAAACAAATAAAAGAGAAAAATAAAATCTCATGTGGAAACCTCCTTTGAGGTGCCTGAAATGGGCTCATTTATTGAAAACCTTGATGAGGTGGTCAATGGGTTGGAAGATGGAGAAAAAAAAAGATCCTAGGTGAAAACCTACTTTGAGGCACCTAGGCATACCTACTAGTTGAAAACCTCATTGAGGTAGATAGTACGCCTAAGGAAAAATGAAAAAAATGAAAAAAAAAAAAAATTCTCCATGTATCTCTCTCTCATGAATGTGATTTCTATAAAACCTTCGTAGGAAAAAAAAACAAGTTGGCACCAAAAGAAAAAGTTGATCAAAAACCTATTCAATGAAAGTGAAACTTGAGTTTTCTCCTCCTTTTCACAGATGCTCCAATAGAACTAAGGCCATGTCAATCCATCACCCTCATCCATTTCCAACATCCACCCATAATTCCCAAGCATTTCAAATTCATTTCCCTCGCTGTACTAAAATGCTACATGAAGGTTCTATTTTGCTACAAGAATAGGGCATAAATTGTTTTGACTATATATTAAAAAAAAATGCATCATTTTTCTGAGTTATTTCATAGGGAGATGTATAAGGATGATGGTAACATTTTCAAGGAATTTCAACAAATTCCAGTGCACTCTTTTCAAGAAATTGGCCTACATCACTTAAAGCCATTTTTATTTTTTCTCGAGATTTGTGATCCATTGGCGAATATTTTTTATGTGGAGGTGCATAAGGATGATGGACACATCCTATAAAAATTCAATTCAATCTAATATTTTGTTTGAGAGATATGGATAAAACAAGGTTGCAACAAGATTGTCCTGTAGTGCTACAAGATTGTCCATAATTGTTATAGGATTGAGATCCGCATGGGGAAAGTTGTAAAAAATAATGTTTTCCCTTGGGAAAGTCAGGAGAGTTTCATAAAACCTCCTTCACCTATCATCCACTCCATTTAACCAACTTATTCTCAAGATTCCATCTTTGTTCATGAAAAAAAAAAAAAAGGCTTTCCCTGCACCCCTTCTTCACAAGCTTTCACCACCATCAAAGATTTTTCTCCTATCCCTAGGTTCACAATGATTCATCCAAGTCACTGAATTCATTTCATAAAGCAACATAAGGTTTGAATGAGATTTTGGGAAGGGACTGTGTGACTATGTTATGCAACCAACTCACAAATAGATAGATCAACGACTTAGAAATTATCCTCTTCAAGGGGGAAACCTCCTTTAAATTACATAAATGAACAATTCTTGGGCCATACAAATGAAAATACCTCCTTTCTATATATAGGAGTCTAAGGGGTCACAATATAATTATAACCTACATAACAATAATAATGTAAGGGAACAACAATAACAATAAGGAGGTTGCACTAAAAATAACAATAAAGGGATAAACTAGTATTATAGGGACCTAACATGCCCCTCCCCTTAAAAAAATTGTTTTCCTCAATGCTTGAGTAATTCTAGATGCTTTTGTATAAAATTCTCATCCTCCCATGTGGAATATTTAGCGAATAAGTTCTTTCACCTGATGAGATACTCTGAAATTAATCGATTTCGTAGGTGTCAGGTTCTTATTTCCATGACTTCTTCATGTTCCAATATGATTTTTCATATAGAAATAAGGGGATACACTAGTACTATAGGGACCTAACAGACTACTACATTAAGGAGATCAATCCTGTAGCAGCCTGCATATATCCAACAATATCATAGACAAAGGATTGTTGTAGCTCCATAATGAATATTTTGCCACACTAAAGCATCAAGAGGCCATCCACGATGTTTAGAAAAGCCACACCATCCTTGACGAGTATCTGGAAGGTTACCAATTCACTCTAGAAATAGTAGATCAAACACCAAAAAAGACCTACATAAAAGAGATATTGTATTAGTAAAATACATCATCACATTGTTGTGTTTAGCGAGGACCTTTCCACAAGAAAGAAAATGAAATATGGAACCTCCATTGGACAGTTGATCGATCATCATCCCAACAACAAAATTCATGCATATACAACAACTCAACATTAGGTAGGCACATGTATGCAGTGTTCATCACCTCTCATATTGAGCATATTATGGTTAAAAAAGTCATGCTCAATGTGCATGAGAGAAGGTTTTATCTATTGAAAGTGGACAGTAAACCTGGCCACCCTAGACTAGTAATATTTCGGTTTACTCAAACACTCATGCAATGTGTAAAACAACAAGAAAATGAGGATAATAATTACAAGGAGTGGACCAATGGGTATGAGAAGTTATGAAGGTGGCAGGAGAGGGACAACTCATCAAATGTGCTGAAGGAGTAAGGAATGAGCCAGAACTTCATTTGCATCAAGATGCCATTCCCCAAATGGTAGGAGAGGCCCACGAATTCATTGAAGGTAGAGGTAGATGCTACCAAAGGTTGCCTACGGTGCTAAAAAAGAGCTACACGCTAAGTTTGTATGTGCTACAGGACTGGATACCACTGCTCTAGGAGTACCTAAATTACTACAGGAACATAGAAGAGATGCTACATGGCTGAATTAAGAAGAGAAAAGGAGCCTAAACCACCAGGAAATTTCCTCAAACCCCCCATGAACATAAAGGAGTCATCCTAAAAAGAGTAAGTGGCCTCCTCCCTCCTCACTTTCTATAAAAATGCATAGAGAATTCTGCTTTCTACAGGTATCCTGTAGAAGACCCCTGTGAAAGAAATTTCCTTTGAAAAACAAAATCTCACACACAAAAGGAAAGGAAAGAGAAGAGGAAGTTTTTCAGTGAGGTAGGGGAAACCATTGATCTCCCTCTCTAACCAAAAAGCAATAACCACCCTTTGCACCCTAGACTGCTCAAAGAAAAATCTTGAAAATTCCCTTCATATAATTTAAGTAAGAACAAATTTCCTAGGAGGATGTTTTAATAAAAGAGAGGTACATATCTTGTGAGGGGAGGTTGAGTCTTGTGAATTCCCATCAATCTAGGCTACTCTATGAGCTAAGGTTCCAGATAGAGTTACCAATTCCAAGTAGGATTAGTGTTACATGTTTCCTCCTTCAGATCATCATTAAAATGAGATAAAGAGTGAGGAAAGGAGGCACCAACACATTTCCCATCATGGCCTGATTATCATGAATTCCTTAATCCACCTCAAGGACCCTATGTTATGGATTGAATTTATAGACTTATACAGAGAGGAATTTATTGAAACATAAGCCCTCACCACAACACAGAAGAGACACCAAAATCTAGTGTTGGAGGTAGGAAAGAGGAGGAAGCAGAAGAGGACAATGAAGCAGAAAAAATTGGAGGAATAAGAAGGAGGGGAACATAAAGAAGAAGAAGAGACCCCTAAAGAGCCCTCAAGATCTCAAACATGGAAAATTTTAGGGGCTAATGTTCGCCCAATGGGCTAATTTTCCATGATTTTTCCGAAAAACGATTCGCCAATTTCCAATTTTTATAAAAGATGATTCGCCCAAATTTTAGAATATAAAATTATTTTACCTTAAAAATCGCCAACATTATATAGTGGCTATATGATAAATCATTATAAATTTGAATAATTTTACAAATCTATCATTGAAAAATTTATAGTTTGCATATTAGGGATTAGTGAGATTCGCCAATGTTTCTAAACTTCAAGAAAATTTTCCATCCTTAAAATTTTCCTTGTTCTCAAAATATAGAAAAACATTGGCATCAAATAAACCTCTCATCAGAAAATAGATATTCTACAGGAGAAATAGAGTTGCTACAAGAGACACAAAGTTGTTAAAGGAACAGCCAAATTTTCTACAAGAGAAGACAATGTGCTATAGGAAAGTCCAGTGAACTGCAAAAGACCCTAATTTTGAAAAATTTCACCTCAAAATCCTACAATTCAAAGGACAACGTCAAAAGGAAGGATAAATGCATATTTGTCCTTGCCATATCTGAACAAGAAGCCTATGAAATTTTCAATTTTTTCAGTAGTACATCCTATGGGAAACTTATTATACAAGTTTACACATAAAAAAATGAAATATGGATGTTTTATTTGAATTGAGCCCGATAAAAAAGGGAATTACAGTTATTTTTAGAAACTGAGAATTGCCTTGCCCACAACCAACAAGAAGAAGCAGATGAAGAAGTTGGGGAAGAAGTGGAAGAGGATGGAACAAGGGAATATGTGCCAAAATTTCTTCTAAGGTAGCTTAGGCTTTTAGGGAGGCAACCAGTGCCATGAATGATGCACAACTATGTCATTAAGTTGCTCGGAGGATGAGCCATACTTTCAGTAGGGGGTAATGTTGGGCCTCCAAATTAGACGTAAATTAAGGCCCATCAGACCATATTTTAGCACATTAAACCTCTATTTCTCCATTAGATGAAATATTTTTAACTTTAATATATTCATTATGAGGTTTTAGAGACAATTGCATATTATGTGCCTAATATTATTTATTTTTGTAGAATATTATGAGAATATTGGGCAGGTTATGAAGATTTGGAGGAGTAGATAATATATGGATTTGACCCCTCTTGTAGGGGGATCAATATTGGATAATAAATGAACAAAATATCATGAAATTATTGACAAATTCTAGAGCTCCAATCATTGAGAAAATATAGGAATGTGTTCCCTATCATTTAATGCAAATTCCTAGTGTCGGGAACTAGATCCAATTTTTGAGGGATTTTGGAGGGGAAATATGCCTTCTTTCAAGGAGAATGCTTTGTCATCACTTTGAATTAGTACCAATTCTAGTTTTCCTCTAGGGGCAAATTTTTCTTAGTCTTCTTGTGGAGAAAACTTGTTATTTAGTAGCTCCACTTTCATTTCTAGTTGGGATGTACTTGGATTGATTCAAATAATGAAGTTTGGTGTCATTTCTATCCTCTAAATATTGGTTTCATTCATAGTACTATAATTATCCTTGGGCTTGGACATCCCAAGATCCTCATATCCCTCTTGTACAATCTCTTTGTTTTCTTTGAATGTCTTTTTCACTTGCATCTCTTATTTATGCATTTATTATTGATGCTTATTTTGTTGTAGTTTATATTGGTAAAATGATTTAAGTGAGTTATTTTGTTGTTTATTTATAGAGTCTAAAGCATGATGCATGCTTAGAACAACTTTGAAAATCCATCTTCATCATTGAGCTACTTTGATTGGTTTACTAGTTCACAAATCTAGAATTCTGGAAGTCCCTTGTTGCAAAACAATAGTAATTTTATGATATTTTTTAGAACTTCTTAATGAGATTAATTTGAGTTGATTAACATTTTATTTTGTCATAAAAAAATTCAAGTTAATAAAAAAATTGCCAAGTATCATTTTCACTTGATCAAGTTAGGCATTTGGTAGGTTAACTACCTCACTAGTTCAAGAATTTCCAGTTTTTAGAGTAGTAATTTTCTGCTATTTTTTAGCACATGTTAACAGGTAATTTTTGAGTGATTCCACTTGGAATGGAGTCCTAGGAAATCCTAATTAATAATAAAAATATTCCATCTCGTTTTCATTTGATTTTCTTGGGCATTCAATCAATTTATCTCGAGGAGTAACAATCCTATAGTAATTTGTTTCGAGATCTTCCTTGCCCATATTCACTCCAAATTCATGGTAGGAGTAGATTTATAGCCTATGAATGATATGAGGCCACTTTGGTTAAGATAAGGCTTGTATAGGTCGCCATTTAGCTC
Source organism: Pinus taeda (assembly GCA_000404065.3). Taxonomy (NCBI): domain Eukaryota; kingdom Viridiplantae; phylum Streptophyta; class Pinopsida; order Pinales; family Pinaceae; genus Pinus; species Pinus taeda. The sequence continues at coordinate 139,670 of APFE030964806.1, read as the reverse complement.
TTACATGTATTGCATCTTGAATGTTGATTTCTGAAATTAGCCTAGATTTCCTTCCCATAATTTACTTCATGAAAAGTGTGATTTCCTTCCTGCAAGAATAATCTAGGACTTTACTTTCCTACAAAATAGCATAAATTTCCTTTCTAGAAAGATAGATTAGATTTTCTTAATTTTTCATTATGATTTACATTTTCTCAAATAGAATCTATGTCCTTTTTCCCATTTACTTTCTAGCAAAACTAAAATAGGTTTACTTATTGCTATTTACCTTATGATTGGTGGCTTACCTAGATCTTGCCTTGATTAAAGTTGCTTCATTTCCTTATTTTACTTGCAGCAAAAGGAGTCAAAATAGGAAGAGGAGGGTTTCGATTTCTCATACAATTCCGACCCCTCTTAAGTTTGTACAAGCCCGAGGTTGATAATTTAAGTTGGTAGCCTTGGGAATTGTAACATTCTTGTTGAAATACCAGATCTCATCGCCTTGACACTATATGTCACATGTTAGCATGATCTAAGATTCCATAGCACACCCTAACACTTCCTAGCACACATTGGAATTTCCTAGCATGCCTTGTCACTTCGTCCTTGGCATGAATGAAACTCATTGATGATACTCCCTAACACACCCTCTTATTCATTCATTTCCAAAAAGCTTATATTGGTTCTCCTTGATGTTTCTGTATCACTCCCTAGCACTTCCTGCGATGCATTAACACTCTCTAGCATACCTTGACACTCCTCAACACACCCTACCACTCTTTAACATGCCCTAGTCATGCTCCTCTTGCAATAGGTAGAGAACTAACTTATTAGCCCTCTTATGTGTTCATTTCCTTGCATTTTATAAATTTTGTTCTCCCTTTTGTTTTCCTGACACTCCCTTGCAAGCATTAGCACACCCTTGCACCTAACACATATCGGCATGTCTTAGCATCTATCATGTCTTGACATGCCTTAGCATTTGGAATGGCTTGACATGCCTTGGCAATATCTAGCATATAATAACACCCCCTGCCACTCCCTAATACACCTTGGCATTTCCTAGAATGCCTTGGCATTGCCTAGGAATATATATTGTCACTCCCTCCTTAGCACTCACTAATACTCCTTGATACACCCTCTTATTTGATCATTTCCATGAATTTTGACCAAGTTCTCCCTTATGTTTCCTCGGAAGTCCCTAACACTCCTTGAAAACTTCTTGGAACTCCTCAACATGCCTTGTGTCACTCCATAAAAATCCCTAGCACTCTCTAACACATAGTAGCACAAGTTGGCACATGTTAGCACTTTACAAGTCTTGGTATGCATGGCATGCATTGATATGCCCTAGGAATATTCTTTGTGCATGTGGGATTAGCACCATTCTACATGAAAATTAAACAACCTCTTGATGCGCAAAAAATGATACAAGATTTCGATAGGTAAGGAAATTTGTGTAGATCAAAAGAATTGAAAGGATAATTGCTAAGATTGGCAGGTTTTATATTTTGTAGCCTACTAAACAAGGCCTCGACAACATAAAAACCGGGACTAGATCTTGAAATCTAGTTTGAAATAGATATTATTAAGCCTGAAGTGTAAAAGTGATCAATTAAACATCAATAGTGTATGATTTGCCGACATCTTATGCATCAATGGAAATTAATGGGAAAAATTTAGGACCATCTAGACCCCTATTGAGTCAGCAATATTTGGTGAATGATACACATGAGAGAGGTTTATCGAGACATTTGAAAGGGTACATGGAAAATATTAGATCTAAGAACACCACAAAGAGCTCTTTTCCAAGATTTCCCTTGAAGCCATGTGCATTTTCCATCTGTGACCGAGAAAAACCACTAGTGTCCACAAGAGAAACCAACTGTCAAGTCATGTGCTAAATGTTAGAAGTTGAGGTCTAAAGGATTCCATGCTGATTTATATGAAATGCCATGATATGCAACAAGGTTTGTATGGTGAGTGCCAACAAGTGGAAGAAACATATATTTCAAATGAAAAATGCTAGCATGATAACATACTATGTTAATAAGATGATACCCTACAAATGATGAAACTGAAACAAAGGAGAATCAAACATAGCACCCATATGGATTCCATGCCAAGAAATAAGCAAAAAAGTGTTAAAAATTGAGTGTTGAATGTGCCCAAATCTCCAACGAAGAGCACACAAATGTTGAGCACCATTATCTGCCAAGTAGATTGCTTGCAAACTGTTTTGATCATCATCGGATTTTTTTGGGTAGGGTCCATAGATGGAATAAATGATACCCTGCTTGGAGAAAAAATGCATCATCTTACCAATGAGAATATGCTTGGGAATTTCTACTACATTTTCTTACTTCCTTTTCAAATATTTTCAATCATCATCACTATTTTTTTAAAACCCATATATCATGCAAATACATATATTATGGCATGGAAATTTTGTTTAAAACTCCCTTATAAAAGATATGACCACAAATTTATGACAAAGAAACCATCAATTTTATGTCAAAATAGATCTGAAACAAACCTCAACATGCCACAATCAAGGAGAAGTAGGAAACTTTTGTAAGGTCTTAGGTTAATGTTCTAGAAAGTCCTTGTAGCTACCTATTGTATTCTTCAAAATGAAAATGAAAATCATCCTATACATGAGTCACAAGTGTAAAGAAGATGGAAAGGGTAATCATTGTTGCAACTATATTCAAAGCAAAGATTGTTTAAATTTTTAGCGAGAGCGTAATATTTTTGTATTAGATCAGATAGCAAAAGAGATCTGGAATGTGAAGATGAACTTCTTTCAACTTATACTCATAATACTCAACACCTTGTAGTGGATGATGTGGAAGCATGTTGTTTGTCCAATTGTTGTATCAATTTCTCCTACATCAATTTTAGTGGGCATTTTGAACATCAACAAAATTTGAAGGCCATCCCACATCTTCCATGTTACATCAATGTGATTTCAATTTTGAATATACCCTTTTTTGGATTTTAGTCAACATCTTGACACATTCTCTTGCGTTTTCTTCATCACCTAGTGTTCCAACAAACTCAATAACCTCTATTTTATTTCACTTTTCAAATTTTTGTGTGTACATTTTCATGCTCTTAACAACCATCTTCGACCCTATCTACACCTCTTCCTACAAGAGATACTTATGTTACAATTTGTCTTCCTTACCTTTGACAGAAAAATTAAAGGATAATTCCATATCCTTGAGATTTTTCTCGAAGGAAATAATTGTTTATTTGTATTCTTTGATATGTTTTGTAGTTGCAGTGCAAGTACTTTCTTTCTCTACAACAATGGCTTCCAGCAGTGTCCTTTGGTATTCTTCTCTTTATAAAATAAATATAAAACAATTTCTTTCTCTTCAATTCTTCCTTCAAGAACTTATTTTTTCTTTTCAAGTACTTCTTTTTCTTTCATTTCCTCTTAACGATCCCTCAATGGAAGTCGAGCCATATTGGAAGTTGTGAAACACTTTTATACATCGTCAAATATTAAAATCCATGAGAGTCATGGATTTATAGAGGAAGTTGTGTTCTTAGAACCTGCGTATATAGCACACATTTTTCTCTTTTCACACCAACACAGTTCCCACATTGAGGAAATCCTTCATGGTTCTCTATAAGCTTGTAGCTTGACTTCCCCCCCTTTGGTTACAACTCGTAGCATTTTTCCTCTTTTTATAGTTTGTTATCATTAATATTTTTTGTTTAGATGCAAATCATTTCCAGTTTTTTAATTATGTTTTGCTTGCTTCTGGGTCACTATCATGGAAGAGATACATGTGGTTGAATGTTGGGAGGACATAATGCTAGAAGGCAGCATCTTTGTGATGCTAGTTACTAGATGAGGGATTGAAAGAAGAATGGAACAGGGCCTTTTGGCTCCACTTGGAATATCGTGGCTTGAACAAAGCATGGTACAAGGTTTTGTAGCTCTCCTTGTTTATGAGGTATTTCCTCTTTCTAGAGATTCGCTCAGGGAGGGTTTTGATTAGTGGGCTTCTTTTCAAAGCAATGAAATGGGTATAGCTAGAGATTTAGTAACTCACACTAGTTTAACTTATTTTTTGGACTCTTTTGTTAGTCGGGGTTTCCATTCCTCAGAGGGTTTCTCGTTTCCATATTTTTCAGCCTCGTCTTGTCTACGTTTTATGATCTGCTTTCTTATAGGCCATCATCCAAGGTTTTCTCCTTGGTGTTATCTACCCCATGTACTACTCCTCATGGATTACCTATTTTGTTACAGAGCCCTACCTTTGCAGTAGTTTTTCGCTGCCATTAACAAACCTAAATACCCTTTCCACTCATGGGCTCTCTTCCCACTCCTCACATTTGGCTCTCTCTATCCAACCTATCAGTTTTGAAGAAATTCTTCCTTCTAGTTCTTTATAATTCACTCATCCATCCAACAGTCTTGTCTCCCTTCCTTTTTCTTCTCCCACAACCCCCCCACCAATCTCATCGATAGCTCCTCCCTTGAACACAATCGCCCCCTCACAGGATCCCACTCATTCCCATGATCCCAACCCCTAATCTGCTAGTAGAGAACAAAAGAACCCCTCTATGAAAGAAAATAAATGCCAACTCTCCTTTGTTTTGGGCAACAAGAACGAGATGCATGAAGTCATTCAAATGTTTGAGTTTGTATTGGGGGTTTGTGCTCATGGCCATATTTTTAGTGGGAAAACAATATCAAAATGGATGACAAAGGAGTGGGGGACTCACATCAACCTGCTACCAACTTTCAAGATACTGGTAAGAGGTTGGCTCATTTTATTTTTCAAAAAGTTTGAAAATGCTCATTGGGATATGAATAAGGTTTGGTGTTAGGAAATGATATATTACAGAGCAATGGAACACATAAAATATTGCAAAAATATAAACACAAAAAACACATAAAACAAGAGAGACACAAATATACGTGGTTCACCCAGTTTGGGCTACATCCACAGAGAAACATCCAGTCCTTCTTTTATTATATTATCTAGCAAAATAAAGAGATACAACCTACAACAAATCTGTTGTAACACCCTCTTCGCTCTCAATCTCCTCTCTCTTCCTCACTCAAGATACAGATATATATATACGCAATACAATTCCCTCATATATAGTGAGGGATTTCCTTCTAGGGAAAAAAACCCTAAATTAAACATAACTTATACCGTCAGATCATCTGCCTAATGAACAACCCAGATTGACTAGAAATTACTAGACTTTTATAAGGCAATTTTGCATCTACTTTTAGCTTCGGGGGCACTGCCTAGATTCTCTCTTGGTTGCCTCTGTCAAGCCCCTACATGGTAAATGCCTCTTTTTCCTATAATTTAATCACATTAGACCTCACAATATGAAAAACACCTTTTAATATTCTTACTAAGCATATTATAACTAAAAATGTGAATTAATGTGAGAAAATGATAGTTTAAGGATTCGAGGATAGCATAATGAACTTCAAAATATACCTATTAATGGGACCCATCAGTCACCCTAACACCTATACTTTTAGCAATGTGACCTTTGGTGAGGTTCATTTTTCGTCACAGAGGCTCTTTTAGCCGTCACAAATGAGTTTATTGTGACATTTTTATGAAATTGTACGGTCAATGAACGTCGCCATATATATGCATCAATAGTTATCACCATGAAAGGTCTATCATAATAAATCATTATTGTTCCTATGAAATGGTGATGATCACTATTTGTCATTATAATCATTATTCGTGATGGGCCTTGAATGTCACCACAATGCCTATACTTTTTGTGATGCAACCTTTGGTGACATTTAGTTCTTAGCGACAGATGTTAAGGTCAATCACCATTGCTCATATGAAATGGTCATGGTCATTGTTAGTAATTATAAATCGTTGTTGGTGATAGACCTTAAATGTCACCACAACACCTATACCTTTAGATTCAGACATCGGAGATTCCACAGTAATAAGATTTTTCTGCCAACGTTTCGAATCCCAACTGGGATCCATCATCAGGGCAACTTGAAGCTTGATAGAAGAAGAGTAGCTGATTAGGGATAAATAGGAATGAGGAAAGCAAGGAGGAGGATCGGCTCTCAATTTTTGAGAAGTCGGCTGCCTCTCTATTAATTAATTATTATTTGATTTTATTTATTTTTTTTCCAGGGAAATAACAATTATCTCGTTCAGCTGACATCACATCAACCACTACAATGCTAATTTGATAGGCTTTTACTATGTAATATTTAAGTCAGAGTCATCATAATGAGCATGGGACACGATCACATCATATAGACACCTTTTGTATAAAAATTTCTTACGAGCATGGTTTTATTTAGTTTTTTAGTAAAGGTATTTTTCCATAATCATCTCCACTTCAAGAGACATATTGCTTGAAGTAAATTCAATCTCTTGATATAGCAGGGTTGACCATTCAAGCCTTGAGGATCAATAAGCCTTAAGTGAAGGAGGATGGTAACTCCCATTTCATTTATGAGCCGAGCTATCTCATTTATGATTCAAAGGAGGGAGAGTGTATTCCAAGTTTCTATAAATGCAAGAGGATGGGGAGCCAAAAGATAATAAGAAATTTTGCGTTGTCATGTTTCCAAAATTGCTACAAACAATGAAGCATTCCAATGCTAAGAGGATTCCAGCGCTAATAAGTGTAGAGCTATAACAAGGGTCTCTTTCACCTCTAGTTACCTTACATTAATATGTCAATCTGGGATCTTCTAGTTATTTCAAAGGGTGTCTCAGTCTGAGGCTAGCATTTGATAGAGTAATGATTGTAGTACATCTATTCAAAAGCTATGCAAGGAAAGTAATGCAAACCTACAACTTAACTACTTCGAAAGACCAAATCACACCAAGTATTGCATTAGCCAAAGGTTCGGCAGCAATAGCCCATCCTTTTCATAACTGATGAGAATAGATCAGAGGTTTGGGAGCCGAATAGTAGATGTTGGGCTCGCTACAGCCTGGGATCATTCTTAATGATTTGAAATGAAACAACAGATAAAAGAAATGATAATGAAATAGAACAGCACATCCGCCAAGGGCTTGGTAGCAATAACACATCCCTTTCATAGCTAATGGGAGCAGATCAAAGGTCTGGGGACCAGGTAGCAGATGCTAGGGTCCACTACAGCCTAAGTCCGTCCTCAAGAAACAGCAAATTAGCAATCTAGAAATGGAACAGCAAATAAATGGAACAGCAAGTAAATGGAACAGCAAGTAAATGGAACAACAATTAAATGGAACAACAATTAAATGGAACAACAATTGAAATAAACAATAACCAAGTCCTTTAAACTACAAATCTATTTAACCATGCCAATCAAAACATCAATCTCTCAATCTTATATGATAGAACAATACTATAGAACCTTAGAAACACACTATACGTAATCTGCTTCTGTTAAAACACATATGACTACATCTTATAATAAAGAATAGTCACGTTCAATAACCATGTGAAATAGACTTTTCCAGATGACTTGTTATGATGCAGAATACACTCGTGAAGAATTCTGTAATAAAGTAACAGTGCCCTATAGGAATTAATCAATACTTAAAGAATTGATAAAATAACATAGCGTCGATATAAAGTTCAAGAACACGAAATCACTGAATCACAACATAGCATGTAATAAAATATTCTCAAAACATAGCAGATTACCAGATTACTCTTATGAACAAACTACACGGAAACCACGCGTAATAATACAAGAGCAAGTGTCCTCCAGGGCTGGGCCCTTATCCTCCAGGGGCACACCGCTTAAGATGAATCCAGGCTCAAAGATAAAAAGTGAACAAGTCTATGTTAAAGCATGCAATAAAAGTACAGAAACCTAAGTCTTCAACAGAACATAAAGATCATAGTCCAGATCTTTCTTCAAAGAAATTATACACTTCCCAGAAATTGATCTGAAAATCCCCCATAACCAACAATGCTATCCCCTTTTATAAGAGGGATGATGGAGACATCTAGATACAGAAATAGGCTAAAACAGTGATCCCTCGGGATCTAAGATCCTAAGGGATACGCAGAATCATTAATGTTGCGTTACTTCTTCCTTCTTCTGTTTCACACTGGTATCTCCGTGTCCTGTTTTGGGTTGATCCGTGTCGATCTAGTTCGCTTCTGGTATCCCATCACAAGGACAATAGTTAGCTTGTCTTTATCTTTACTTTTTGGATGGCAACCCTTCGCTTCTTCACCTTCCTGCACATAGAAATGACGACTATCAGTGCTTCTTATTAATTTCTCGTATTTTGTTATAAGTTATTATTATTATCTAAGTTTCCCATGCAAAAGGCTTTTGAGTTTTCATGAAAAGATACCGAAATGACCATCAAAACATACCTTCCTTGGTACTCCACAAATATAACACAACCCAACATGATAAACAATTGTATGCATTAGTTCAGAGTGTGAAAATGTGGAAACATTACTTAATGGGCAAAGAAACAGTAATACATACTGATCATCAACCACTTCAATACGTACACTCCCAAACTAAGTTGCAACAATCAAGACATTACAGATGGATGGGTTTTCTACAACAGTTTCATTTAGTCATCAAATATAAAAAGGGCATACATAACAAGGTTGCAGACATGTTATCTAGACCCATTATAAATGCATCTACCATAC